>SSNP01000095.1:1515299-1638357 GCA_006937955.1 Pachypanchax playfairii
GGGGGGGGGGGGGGTGGCATAGTTACTCTGAATCCTGGCAACCTCATCACACCCTGCCAGCTCTGCAGATTCAGCCAGTAAAACACTCTAACAGCTGGACTGTGAAGACTCTGTTCTGATATATCATGTTTATCTACAACAGTGTCTGTAACAAACGTAGACCTTCATTTTCTTCAATAAATAAAACCTGAAAAGATTTTTGTTTTTTCAACATTTGAAGCAACATAGTTCAGATGTGGATATAATAGAATTATTTAACTAGTTGGTACGTATTACCCCTATTTGACATCCTGCAAGTGGGAATTATTACCACCATCAAAATGAGTCATTCCTTGTAACAAGTTATTTTTTTGGTTCCTGATCTAATGTTTAATGATCTAAATAAAACCATAAAGTCACTCAACATGTAAGACTTGTGGGCTGATGTTAGGAAACTCTCTGAGATGTGCTAAAACTTAATGAAGACTTTCTTACAGAATCCTCAAGAATACCTGTGTGTGTCTCTCGGTCTCTGTCCTGTCTGTCTTCCTCTTCTTGTCTCAGCTCCTCTTCCTCTCTCCTTGGGTCTCAGCTGGCTCTGTTCCTGTGGCCCTTTGATCTCAGTGAAAGGGTTTGGAGCTTTAAAGTGCTTCTGTTTCCGCTGTCAGGAGCCCTTCTTTTCCTCCTCTCTGGTTTAGGCTTTCAGAGCAGTGGTAGAAGCATTGGGCTGTTTGGCTAGGTGGGTGAGTGGGAGACCGGGAGGGAGTGGGGGGGTTGGGAGTGTGGGATGTTGGTATCTTTGGGGTGGTGAGGTGGAGGTGAAGTTGGAGGGGGGTAGAAGATGTGATGCTGTCAGCCTCTGACACCTCACTGATCCCAGTTCCCTCCAAAACTGAAATAAGTTCCCACATCTCAGCCCCTTGTGGCCACAAGTGTAAGTGTGTTTGGCATTTTCTGTATATTTAATATAGGACTGAACAGTTTTTCAGTGGCTGATTACAATACCAGTTTTTCAAAATAATCAATTTGATGGTTTTTGGCTCCTAAAAACAATAATCTAGTATTTCTGGACCAATTTACTAAATTAAATATTTATACTTGCTAAATATTTCTAAAAGATAAAAACCAAAGTGTTACCATTCTCACATTTTTTCCATTTTACGAAACACACCTATTAACAGAAAACATTGAGCCTGGCTTATTGGTTGTAGTTTAGTGTGTAAATTTATAAAAATGAATAATGTTTTGCTGTCAGATACAATTATTGCTTCTCTTGTTATTTTATTGCAGGAATAAGTTATTTTATTTTAGGAAGTAAGTCAAAAAGAAAGCTTTTATTTGAAGAGATCTCCGTTTATCAGTTTCTTTAATTTCTAACTCATCTGTTGAAGCAATCAGTGTGTGAAATTCCGTAATTATTCTGCAAACACACTGTAAAATGATCTTTGATGGTTTGATAGTGACCATGAAACTGTAGAAATGTTATCTTGCACATCCCTGATTTCATGACGAATGTTTTAGCTGTACGTTTTTGGAAAGGTTTGGGTTTGAGTCATTCTTTTCTTGTTCATGTTATTCTTTTAAAACAAGTCAAGTTGCTATGACTTTATTGGATTTGGACTCCCTGCTTGCCTGTTCTCTTGTAGAAGATGCATCGTATTTTCTACCATTTCCTGCTTACTTTGCAGTGCTGTTTATTTGAACTGAACGTCATGCCAGTACCACCATATCTAACTACTCCACCACAATGATTCCTCCTCTGCTAAAACAAAGTCACCAGCTTTCCCAGAAACTATGTTGTTTTTGCAATTTTCTTCCAAAAATTTATTAATGTTTATTCAACCTTGTTCCAAACTAAAATTCAAGGTCTGCTTTGGCGAGCGCGCACCCCTCCATGAAACCTCCAAATGTTCGGGTGCATATTTACACATAGCAAGTGTATATTCTTCCGGTGAAATAAGATGACAGTTTAAAACCCACAGACCGCCCAGTGTAAACATGCACTGCACTAAAAGAGGTGCTGGCTGGTTTAATCGAGGCCCTGTGAAGGGAAATGGCTTCCATATGTGAGACGCTCTGGCTCTCCTTGTGCCGTGTTTGCCGGATGTGTTCTTTGCAGGTTAATAGGGATTGTAAACCTGCACTATGAGAAGAAGTAGAGGGGTGTGAGTTTTCTCTCTGGTAAACAAAAAAAAAAAAGGAGTCTGAAAACCCTGCGGTGCAGCTTTGATGTAAATCTCAAATCAGGTGTATCTAAAACAGCGTACTGGTACACACGCAGGGTGAGCCTTCCTACACACATATACACTTTGCTCTTTGTCAGATTACTTCCATTTGTCACGTTGATTAATGCATGCTGGTAGATGCTAAGATGATGGCGGCCCTGCAGAGAAGAGCTGAAAACAGAGGACTGGGTCTTGCACTTTATTCCAGAAACACGCCACACTCCTCTAAACTATCCATCTCTCTGCTGTCCTCCTCAAATCCCCTCACACCTGGCTCTGTACCCCCAGAGACATCTTTGTTCTCCCCTCTCCTTGCCCACCTCCCTTTCTGTTGTAACTCTTCCTGATCCACTTATTCCTCCCCAACCCATAGTTCATATCTTCACATGCTCATGACTTCTGTTCATGCTCTAACTGAACTGTTTTTCCCCTTCCTTCAAAGTGTTTTCTAGCTTCTCACATTTCAACAGGCCCTTCATCCTTCACGGTCTCATTTGAAGTAGAGAATGCATTCGGTGACTAAGCAGGTTTTTCATGTTTCCTCTCTTCTGCATGTTTCTAGGTGCTTCAGTGTGTACGTGTGACAACAAAATCAACACCGGTCTGCAGCTGCACTGTGTAAATGAGGCATGTAAATGGTGGCATGAGGGCAAATGACATGCTTATCTTTCATACACATACACACCTGTCTGTTTGAAGTTGCCCAAACCATGGCATGAAAGGATAAGATGTTCCTCTCCAAATACATGAATTATATGGATTAAATTCCTGTCGCAATTTGATCATAAATTGTCCCAATTATGTCTTAATTTGTTTGTAATTCGTTATCGTTATAGTTGCAATTTTATCCTACTTAACTGGCAAATTCCCTTTTTTTTCATCATATTTATCAATCAGTCACAACGTGGTTTCACAGGTTTTCAGCCCCTCCCAAAAAATGTCTCAAAGTTCCAAATGAGTTCCAGATGCTCGTGACCACTTTGTGACTAATCTGAGAGAATTTTTTTCCTATTAGTTTTTCAGATCTTTGAAAAATTCCAGGAACATGAACATGTGGCCCTGCAACTCCCACAAAAAAAGGCAAACTCTTGCAAATGTTTTGAGATATTTTGAGAACACCCTCGTGGATGCAGTTGGGGACTGGTCGCCAACAGTTGCAGCCCAGTGCGATACTATGTATAGATTACTCATGCTTCGGCATCATGATGTGTCTTTCTCACACATCTAAACAAGGTGAAAGTCTGTATAATTGGCCTGTAGCCCCCTTGGGTTAATTACAGAACAGCTCCAGAGGATGAAGTTTGTATGAGTGGGTATGCTCACATGTGTCTCACATGCTCCTTTCGGTTGTTTCCACTCCTCGGTGCTCATTATTGACCCTGGCCTGAGCTCTTTCATTAGGGGGGCTGTGAAGTGGAGGGACAAAGGGGCTGGTAGGGGATCAGGGGACAGGGCGGAGGTTGTAATTAGGCTGTTCCGCTCCCTCTGGCCTCGCTCAAGGTCACTCTGTGAAACAAACTGTAGGCCAGGTCTCTCACTCTTTTCCATTTCTCCTCCTGTCCTCCCTCTTAAACCCACACTTTTCCTTCTCCCTCCCTCTTTCAGCCGTTCTCTCCTCCTCCTGGGGTCTTTTGTCACAGCAGACTGGTCCGGTGGGGAGCCGCATAGAAGCGGAGGGGCTAATTCAGTCTAATCTTTTAGCCTGTTAATGTCTGGCTGATATGTGGATTTCTCGAGAGCCTCGGGGGAAGGCCTTTGTGGTGAAGGCCATCATTATGGAGTTTCCAGGCCCTCCTAACCAATTATAAGGACGGAGACAAATTAGTTCGTCTTAAACTTGGCTCCTAAGAACTTTTTCTGATTGTTCTCAACTTTATTTCACATCTCATTCAAATAAGACAATACAAGTTAAGTTTTCCTGACAATGCAGATATTTTTTTCTATTTTAAATATGCAGCCTGAGACTTGCAGATGGATTTTGGATCTGTCCTTCGCGTTTCTGTATTCAGTTTCAGCTTAAAGCCATCTGAGGAATGAGAGAGTTGTGGTGCAGCTTTGCTTGTCCTGCTTCGGCCGGCGGTGAACTTGGTCTAACGTTTCCCTCTGATTAAGACGCAGTGGTGAAAGCTGCCTTTGATCTGAGGAAATGTCTGCTTTGGGAGCAGTTGGAATGCTGCATTCTCCTCTCGGCCTTACAGACTGAAGGAAAGGAAAGACAGCGTTACTATTTATTTGCCTGCTGCTGCCACTGTCTGTCCACCTGTGTTCATAAAATCTCTTTATTCAGAGCTGAGGAAATGAGCAGTCTCTTATAAAACTTGCAAAATAAATGTCATTAATTATGTCTAGTTTATGCAAATAGGGTGTCATAATAATTCAGTTGAATCAAAATATGTAACAATCATAAATGTGAACTAAAAATGTACTAATTTGTTTGTTCATATCTTTGAGAGGCGGGTTACACCCTGTACAGGTCACTGCTTTATCATAGCAACTTTAGCTAGATATGTAATTTATCCATATCCCCAATTACTTAAAGCAATAATTCAGGTCTTTTTAAGTGGAGTTCTGGAAAATGCTTATAAAAATGAATAGCCGAGCTGTTCGAATGACCTCAGTTTGGAGAAACAGAGATTAAGTGTGACCAGACTATCCAGCTGATGAGTAGTCTGAGTTAGGCAGAGACCAGAGTAGATTATAATTGTCTTAAAACAACTCCAATTGCAAAAAAATTATAGTGCTTCATCTGAATGTTGTTTTATAAACCTTCACACTGTAATCAGTTCAGAAAAATATGGTTAAAATTCTGTTTTTTGGTTGTAACACTAGCTAGCTGTAGCACTTCTGGTGCAGCCTTCCAGCAAGAATAATATATTACTTATGCTGGAATGACTTTGTGACACAAGTTACAGCAGTATAAAGGATTACTGAATATTATTTGTAGAAACTGTTGTGAATTTATGGAATTACAGTTTATTTCATTAGAGCAGAATTCCAGTTTAGAACTGACCCTACGTCAGCTAATGTCTCAATCAGGTTAGAATAAAACCTTATTTCTCTTTTATGTTTCTAACCTTTCCACAAACTCTGAGTATCTCCATTTAAACTATCTCTATTTGAATTTGTTTCACGCATCAGCCATCTTAAGCCATCTATTCTTCTCTGTTCCAACGTCACCAGTGGTATTGATTCAACCTAAGATTCCTCAGGATTTGATGGGGTCATTGCAATCAGTCACATTGCAACTGTTGCATATTAAACTTTAAACTTTCTGCCTGAACAAGTAGAAAGAAAAATCAGCATCCTCAAATGTATTTACTTAAAGAAGTTAAAGAGATTGTTGATTTGGTTTGACAGTTTTTGCTGTCAGATACTGATTTAAAGGAAATGTTATTACACCAAAAAGTTTTCCAGTATTTCAGTACTTATTAAAGAGACTTATTATAAGTCAAAAGTGTTTTTTTTTCCCATTTTGATTTGAAACACATTTGTCATTCTCCTCTTAATGTTGTATTTTATGTGTATCTGCAGGTCACCGGCTCTGGCGGGAAGTCCGGCTTTCTCTGACATCTCCCTCATTCGGATCTCTCCCCAGCGAAACCCTTCCGTGGGGGCAGAGTCGCCCTTCCACCCTCCGCACCCCTACATTAACCCATACATGGACTACATCCGCTCCCTACACAGCAGCCCCTCCATCTCTGTTGTGTCAGCCACTCGGGGCCTCAGCCCAGCAGATGGTGAATAAAGTGAAACACACACCAGTGCACGTATCAACACACCATCCAAGCAGAGTATGAACAAGAAGACAAGGCCTCAGTAGCCCTTTAAAAATAATTGTGTAAATTGATCAGTGCAGTTTGATTGTTATTAGGAGAAACCTCAGCTCTGTGTTTCAGTTTAATTCTTGCTTGAAAGCAGAGGAGGTCAGGTGAGAGGCAACCAGATCCATCTCTATTAAGACTCAGGGGTCGGCGTGATGTTATCTGAGTCAGGGTCGGAGTGTTATGAGAGGAGCACGTTCTGCGTAGGTGGGGGCTCTCAGGTTGGAAGGAGGCTAATCCCTTTGATCTGTGAGATGTGTCGGAGTCCTCTGGAGGATGCTTCAGTGAGCGGCAGGGTCACCTACAGTTACAGTGAGCGCAGCACAGGGAGGTTACGTTCAAGTTCACAGTCTCACAGATGATCAGTTCATCTAGTTTTATTTCCCTCTGCTGTTAAAACTATTTGTTCTGAGCAAGTTCTGAATTTAACAGGAAAAAAAACTTTAGCAAAACATGATGTTAGAATGAAAAGTTTAACATAATGACCTCATAATCATTATTATATTACTATTATTATGACCCTTATTAGCCAAAATGAATGAAAATGGAAATAAGACAATATTTTTTTTTGTGGACCTTAAAAAGTTAAAAATGAAAATTAGAGTGAAATGTATTTTTTTTTGTATGTCACTGTGATGAAGTGAGAAGGTGATTATTCACAAATTTATTCATATTAAAAATTAATTACGTCATTTTAAGGACAAAAATTAACACATTTGCTTATATTTCAAGTCTTCTGAGGTTTGTAATCTTAATATTTTGCGTTAGTCCAAATTAAGAATTAGAATTATATTTAACCATTTAAACAAAACTTTTAAGACCTGAAATAAATGAATTACCATTTTACAAAGAAAAGAAGAGTGCTTTTAAATTTGAACAAAATAATAAATTTTAACTGTTAATGCTGAAGTAACTGTCATTCTTCTCTACGTCTTTCACAATCATTGTTACTGCAGAGTTACATTTTAATTTTTATCAACTAAATATAAAATAGATGTTTGGGTTTTTGCTTTAATACACACCATCTTCATTCCTAATTTCTATGTATCTCTTTGGATAAAATTTGAGATAATCTTTAAATTTAAATGCAGATGGATATAATATAAGGTTTGAGCTCTAATTGGTTTATAAAATAAATTTCTAAAGCTTTTCCAAAGGGCTTTTAAAGAAAAAAAGTCAAAGCTAAGTATGAAACAGGGATGTTCTGTTCTTATTTTGGTTTTATCCTTTAAATCTCCTGAGCTGTTGATATTAACATCCTGTTGCTACATTCAGCTGATATTGAAATGGCCGTAATAAGAACCACTTACACCATTTTTCTATCCTCAGCCATCAACCTTTTGGCAGTCACAGATAACCTCTAGCTTCGTGTCTGATGTTGTATGCTCTGACGTGACATTCAGGGGTATTTCCTCTGCATCCACGCACTCGTCTTCCTCTCATCCAGGTGTGTTAAGCACCAGGGGAAGACTAGAAGTGTCTGCTTGCAGCACTTCAGCGTGGCTCTATGCAAACTGGAGGTACGCACTCGAGCTCCAGCTCTCTGCCCTCCAGGTTCCATTACCATAACATAATGTGTGCCAGGCTCAGATTGCTTTGAATCAAAATAGTTCCTCTGACTTACCACATGATCCCCCTTTTTAATTCATAATACTGTGAATTGTGAATGAGGCACCTAATTACTCCTTTAATCAGTTTGGTGATTAATTAACCCATCAGCTTTTGTGTTGTTAGTATATCACTGCGCTTACCGGGAGCCTCCTTCTTCCATATGCAAAGATTTTTTTTTTCCCCGAAAAAAGTACATTTGAATAATGATGAATTAATTAACAGAATCTAATGGAGATTTAAAGTGGGTGGGATTTAGTGCCACCCTCCTGCTGCCACACATTCGCTTTCACTTTCTGTCTTTAAATTCTCGGCTTTTCTCCACAACAACCAGTTCAGAGGTAGGTTCGCCCCTGATCCCATTGTTGTGCCGAAGGAGTTCCCGGTGGCTCATCGAGTCCTGAGGCGTGTCTTCTCCACGTCGAGTGCCACACTGACAGCCTTTCCCCCACTTTCCCACCCTTTGTTTTGCCCCCAGGATCAGACTCAGATGCCAACATTTCTGATTTAGAAATTTCTCAAAGCACTTTTCTGTGCAAGGAAACTGAATGGGACACATTATGGTTAAATGCAAAAGCAAAGCTGAGGCGGAACACTGGTGACAATTAAGAAACTCCCCCTTCCACTAAAGACATAAAAGCCAAATCGAATGAATTTACAGTTTTTTTCTCCTTTTTATTCAACCAATCACTGATGCATATTGCAGCCATACGGGCCAGACTTAAGAGGAAATCTCGTCATACAGTGTTTCTTTATTTATTTTCTCTTTATTTCTCAAATTAAGGGGGGGTTAGAAGCTTCAGTAGTCTGAACCGATTCCATATTTGCATCCAAAACCACAGTGTTAGTCTTTTCCCTCTCTCCTTTCTTACAGTATTTGCATATGGAAGCCCTATACCAGATGTTTATTTTTAGGCTACGGTTCAAGGACTTACTGCGCTCCATAACTAGGGGAATGGCTCGGAAAAGAGAGAGACTGAGGAAGAAAAAGAAAGTGAAGTGGAGGCAGAATCATTTGTGGTATCTTTTAATGCGTGCAGATCTTTCTTGGAAGATTTAGGCCCTTTGTTTTCCTGTGGAACAGAGTTGAGGAGCAGGTTGCATATCTGCAGACTGCAGCCCTGATGCGTGCAACACGCAGGAAGCATCTTCGCCAAAAGATGCTTTAGCCCACATACTCTTACCACACACACACACAAGGTATGTATACACTGGTGATCAAAGAACACAGAGATGGAAAGAAAAGGCTATTTAAGGATTGTATTGCAAGATGATCAGTTATGCTGTTCTCTGCACATATACATCATTCAAACACTAATGCACACTCACTATAATCTCTGAGCAAGCATTCAGTAATCCCCAGTGAGGCTCTCCATTTTGGGTGATGCTCCCTGTGCAGCTGTTTTGGTTAACTTGATGGTGTTGCTAATGTGCTCATTACTGTTCTGCTGAGCTGATTATCATCCAAAGTAAATGAGTGCAAGTTTTTTAATGCAGTGCAGGTGCTCTTCCTGTCAGGTTTTCTTCACTGACTAATGCATTTTCTCCCTCAATATTCCATAAAGTTTTCCATCACTAGGTGCTGGTGTGTTGCCTTGTGTGCTAGCTCTCACTTGCTAACCTATTCGTTCTTCTTTCCAGCTCCTCACACAGGTCTGGCAGCAGAGTATTACCACCCCATGGCTCTGCTGGCAGGCCACCGCAGCCCGTACACAACCGACCTTCTCCCGTCTGTTGCATCCACAGCTGGGGCGACCAGCGCCAGCGCCCTGCACATGGAGTATCTACAGGCCATGGATAGTAAGTCTGCAGCAATCTCACACAGTGTTTGCAATTTATCTCTGTAACGTAAACTTTTCATAAACAAAAACCCGCTAATGAAGAGCAAATAAGTGTGACTGAGAATTTCCAAACGTTAAATCAACATTTATTTGTTATACAGGTTTTATGAGGTGAGTTTGGTCTCCAAAAGGCAAGGCATTCTCACCAGCAGGGTGGTGAGAAGGTCTTCACTTTAAGTGTTAAAAAAAACCTCCAGCATGAAGGCCCACTTAATGTTTGATGAAACATTTATTATGTTTATCGATATATTTGTAACAATAATGGTGCAGATGGCTAGTTTTAGCCAGAACAGCATGCAGACAGTTGACAGTATCAGTGAGGAGAAATATAACCTTCAATCTGATCTTATCTTATGACAGAACTACCCTCATTAAACCAGCATCATTCTTCTTGTTTTAGGGTTTAGAACTAGACTTCTTCTTCTTCTTGTCTTATATTTATAGAGCCGAAATGTTTTTACTCATCCTTTCAGCATGGCATTTACCCATTACATATGATTGGAAGCTTTATTTTTGCACAGAAGCATTTACTGTAGTGCCTATATGCCAATTTGAGCCAGGTCCTAATTGCATGAAGATTGATGCCATTATTAGAGATTATGCTTTATAAAGAGTTTTACGTCAAAGCAAACTGGACATTTCAAGCAGCCCTGTGGGACAAAAGACACCCACCACATCCTTTTCTTCTGGGATTGCACCTCTGAGTCGACAGAGTGCATACCTGCACAATAACGTGTGGGTGGCCCCAGCGGGAATTCAACCCTTAAAGTGCACCTTCACAAGGCACCTATATATAGATCAAGCTCCATCTCAAACGCAGTGAGAAGGCTTTCACAGCTTTACTTTGACACAATTTAAATGAGCCATTGTCTTAATGTGTTGAGCGCAGGACTGTGTGCAAAGGACTTATGCTAATGAGTTATTTTAAAGTGTAAATAGGAAATTAAACGCACACTGAATCTTAGAAAGGTCAGACAGCATCACCCCTCTCCCTTTGATGAGAATGTATTTAGTGAGACAGACACTGCTTTCATGGAAATCTGGGGTGAACTTCCCCCTGTTCCTCAGAATAAACTAATTAAAACTAGCCAAACTCGTGTGGGTATCAGAAAATTAATTGCTATTAAGTGGGAATTGGAATGTCCCACCATTCATCACTGGAGAAATCCTTTCTTCTGTGTCACTTTTTAAGATTAATAGACTGAAACAAAACAATTAGGGCCAAATTTAAGTGGAGAGATGCGGCGCTCCGCACTTAAAAATCGCCTGTGATCATTGCTGGTAATAACTCATCATGTTATAACAATGTGTGTTCCTGCACAGGGAAAATGAACACTTTAAAGCTTTGTTGGATTTCAGGAAAAAAGAATCATATAAAGAACAAAGTCTATCAAGAGGCTTTTACTGATAATCTGGGCTACCATGAAGCTATTTTAGTTTATTTCAAATTAGTGTAATTACCTTCAGACAGACTTCTGCTAATGAAACAATGGGCCTGTCCTGCCTATTTGTGCTTTAATGGTCTATTGTCTACGTTAGTACTGCCTAATTAGCACTACAGCACTCATAGATCACTGTAACTGAAGTCTCCACTACGCTATAATGTTTATTTGTGGCCTCTATTTGCTAATCTCTGTGCTATTTTCCTGCTAATAGGAAATCTTATAAATAGGATTGCTTTTAGTTGCATTTAAACTTTTCTAAGTGCTGCTTTTTAAGCTGACTTAATATAGATATTATTTATATTTTTATATTTAATATGCGATTAATGCATTTATTAACTGTATTTAGACTGTTTTTAGTTTAATTATTTGAAAGAAAAGGCTGTTTGCTTTGAAACATTTGTACTTTAAATTATTTTCTAAATAGTTATTTAGATATTAATATGCCATTTATGCATGCTAATTAGTGCAAATACTTTGGTTATTTGGAGCAATTTCTTTTCCTACAAAAGGCTTTTCTAGTTGGAAGATAGTAGCTCTTTTTTCACAAGAAGAATAGTTTGTCTTATTCTTTTTACATCTCCTGAATCTGATTTTATTTGTGCCCTCCTCTGTGGCGACATTTTCTTCTCTTGGTTTGTCACTAAGGGTCCAACCCCAGATTTTTTGGAACCAACTTTTATTTCCAGCGCCGTCAGTCTGGCCCATCTGAACCCTCCCCGGCCCTCAAAATTAATGACGTGGCGCGTAACCAGCCATCCCGTCCATAAATCAAGAGGAAATTAGAGGGACAGTCCTGCTACAAGCCAGGACGCTTCTCTCTCTGTCTCCCCGGTTGGCCGATTTATCATTTGGGCTGTGCATTAATAAACACCAGTCCCACGAGGCTTTGCAGTGATGGCACATAGGCCCTTTCTCCCTAGCTATCTCCCCCTCTTCTCTCTCTCTCTCTCTCTCTTTTTACCCACACGTCTGCTTGCAATTTTCTACAAGTGGATGCTAAGTCTAACACTCACTGGGATCTGGCTTGTTTAAGGTGTTGGATGTGTCACTTTTGCAACATAGATGGTTGAATTTTCCAGAAGGATTATATATATATATATATATATATATATATATATATATATATATATATATATATATATGGCTGATAAATAGGTTTCACTACATTGTATTTTATCAGTTGTGTGTACTACTTTACTAACACATGGAAAAGCAAGATCCATAATGACAATGTAAAGAAGTTGCTTCTCCCCATACAGCTTCATGTTACAGATGCAGCTTGGGCCTTTGCATGCCAGAACAGAACCACAGCCGTATCCTCGCGCACACACACACATCCACACACTCTGATTACCATGTGAATGGAGCGCGCTGTAATCGCTGGATGTGTCAAACACGAGATAGAGCATTTAGGAGATGGATGGATTGAGGGGGACGTAAATATGGAGGGGGGTTATCGGGGCTTCGCGAGCTGGTTTTGTTTGGCTTTATGAAATAACTCAAAATGTTTTATTTCCAAGTCTTGAGTCACAAAGTCATTGTGTCAGTTCACACACAAAAGACGACATCCCCTCAGCGCTCCCCTCCCCCTCCCTCCCTCTCCCCCCTGTTTTTCTCTGTCTTGTTTGTGACATCTCTGTGTGAAAAGACAACAAAAGTCATGTTTTAATCTCTACCCGTGGCTCATTGTATGTGCAGAGAGAATGGTTGCGCTGTTTCCGCCTTTTACCTTTTCAAACCCCTCTTTGAGTATTTCCAGTCAACACTGATTGCATTTGAATAACGAATTAAATTGGACTTGATTAAATATTACCATACACAGTCGGAGCATTTCTACAACATAAAAGGCATGTTTTCTCATGGATGAAATGCAAGCAGTGCATCAAGTGACAGCTGAACACTCATCAAGATGAGCCTTTTGTCTGATGATTGACAAAAGTGTCATCTGTTAGGGTTATAGAGTTTGGATAAAGTCAAACAGGGAATGATGTATAAACCAGAAAACGCTCTTTTTTTTTCCTTAGAGTTTTTCATAACTTAACCGATGCTTTTTTGTCCAAAAACACCTAACAACAGAGCTGGAACAGGGTAAACTTACAACTATACATGATGGTTTAAACTTTTATTTCCACAGTAGCCTCTTTTCAGTTATTTCTACTGCATAAATGTTATTCTGACTTCTTTTCCTCATCGTCTAGGCTCTCGATTTCCCAGCCCAAGGCTCCCGGTGCGGCCCAGCAGGAAGCGCCCCTTGCCCATCTCTCCTCTCTCTGATCACAGCCTTGACCTGCAGGCCATGATCCGCAACTCGCCAACCGCCATCGTTAACCAGCTGATCAACAACTCCCGCTCTAGCTCCTCAACCAGCGGCTCCTATGGTCATCTCTCAGCTAGAGCGATCAGGTAGCAAACAGAGGGGAAAAAAAACAAGAACTGAAGTACACTCAAAAATAAAATTTCTAGGGGAAACTATCAAAATTTGACACAGTTATCATTTCTGAAAGATTATGTTTACACAGAAAAGGGACTAGGAAACAATGTAAATTCTAAAATTAAAAATAGAAAAATTCACAAGTTCCTGTTTAAGTGTTTATTTTATCTAAAGTCTTTATTTTGGTGTCATTCTAACATATTTTTATAAAGGTTGATTAAACAATTGGTTTTGCCACTGTGGTTGCATCCTTCTAGAGTCCATAGAAATTCTCAGGATAGTAAAAGACTAAATTCAGCTGCGTTACCTTCAGAGAACACAAACTTCTGCCTCTTTCAGAGAGTTCAAAGTCCTCTGTAACTGAATTGTTATTCTCGAGCTGAATTTAAACTCGTGTCATGCTGGTTTTAACTTTTCTTATTTGTTATTTGTGTATTTTCTAACATCCATTTTTATAACTATGAGCATGTGCCACTTTGACCTGGTGTCCATCTCATGGGAGTACATAAAATAAAGTTTGAAATCAAATAAAAGATCAATTTTGGGAGCAGTAGAAATAACTAGGGATACAACAATACCACTTTTTTCAAACCAATACGATACTGATACTTGGATCACTGTACTTACCGATTCATGGTATCAGTTAACTTTAACCAATACCTATACGAGTACGTTAGAGTATCGGGGCTGATACCTGATACCAGTATTGGTATTGATGCATCCTTAGAAATAACATAAAATGACTTGATATTTGCCACAGCTGCTGCAGTTTTTTCATTTTCTTGTGTAAAGCTGTTTGTTTTGAGTTTTACCATTTTGGAAAAATGTGATAAAAACATGTTTAACAATCTATTAGAAGTTTTAAATACGCTTTGAAGTGGTCATTGAGAAGGAAACTGTGAAATAACAGTTTTTTTTCCTTCTGGGTGGCTCCATAATATGTAAAGAAAGTGTGTGGCACCGATGATTGTGTATGTCAAAACCCCATGTGGGTGACAATCTCCCAACCAGCCAGTCAGCCTGCCTCCCTGGCGGCTTGTGTCAGTCATCCAGTGCACCTCATGGAAACATCACATACATCATGTCCCGGTGCCAGAGCCAAGCGAAGTGAAGCAAAAGAGAAAAGTCGAGGTAGGGAAGGAAAAAAGGGAAAGATCCATTGCCCCACCCACAGCCATTGATCAGCGATCTGTAAGAAGAGCCTGATCAATCATGCTGCACACTCAGACACTGTCCAGGTGACAGGACCCAAATAGCCAGAGCCAACAGACTGATGAGTGATATGACAAGCGGATGGGACCCCAAATGTGTCTCGGCCCATTGATTTCCACTCGGCTCATAATAAGATCAGCAGACATATGGGTCGCAGGAAGAGCAAATTGTCAGAGTGTAGAATGAATGGAGGCCGCTGCTGTTTGTGTGTTTATCTGGTGTTTCAGCAACAGAAAACTCGGAGGGTTCGGAGATTTTTAGCATCAACAAAGTCAGTTCAGGTTGCAGATTAATAAACTACAGCTTTATTTGTATGTATGTTAAATAGATTAGGGTAAATTTATTATCTGTATCATTTGCCCAGTGGAGGAATGACACACTGTCTTACACAGACTTCATGATAATTTACTGTGTTAACAAGCTTTATTCACAAACAGGCCTCCTGGCTTCAGCATTACCACGCCATCTTCTGTCAGATTGCCTTCAGGGACGACGAGTTCTCCAGAACAATCCATTTATGCACTAAAGTTCCCCTTTTATGCCTCATTTTCTTTACAGCTGATGTACGTTTTAATTTTACAAAATGAATTTTTTTTCTGTGTCCAGCCCAGTTTTGAACTTCGCCTACCCTCCAACCCCGGTGGCTTTGCATGTGCACCAGCAGCTGATTGGTCGACAGCCGGGCATCGTTGGTTCGGCCTTTGGTCACAGTCCTCCCTTAGTCCACCCGACACCAGCCTTCGCCACACAACGACCGATGCCTGGCATCCCATCATCTGGGCTCAGCGCTAGCGAACGCTCAGCCCTCTCCAACGACTCTTCACAGGTGAGAGCTGTGGCCCGCATCTCTGCGATTCATCATCACAGATAATAGATAGCAGCGCCACACGCCAGCCACATGTGAGCAACATGCACCGAGCTAACGTGGTACAGGCAGAACGCCTCCTATCCACGCAGTCCTCTCCTGGGACTTTCCTCCTACTTGTGTTGTTTCTTGTTTTTTAGCCCAATGTGCACATCCCCAAATGTGCCTGCAGCAAACAACAAGGGGCTTGTTAGCATAGAATCCCACTGTTGAATCCATTAATCACTAGAGAGAAAACAAGGATATAGAGAGGGAATATTGACACGGATGGATGGATCCAAAGGGCCTTTTTCTCTCTATTTCCTCAACTCCTGAATTATGTGCCTACTCAGAGTTGAAGTAAATATTTATTGTTTATTACACAGCCTCTCTGTTGTATTTACATACCTTAAATTTAAAAAATGAAACATATTTTTGATTTTCTAAATAAGCTAAACTGTACTTTGAGGTCCGAGAATAAATGTCAAAGAGGACTTTTAGACGTCTCCACTCCCAGACGGTAATTCTTATTATTCCCACAAAGCTTGCAATGCAAGGAGAAATCCCCCCCAAGGGAGTGCTCAAGCCAGGGCTAAAGTCAGGTCATCCATTGGTTGAATTGGTTCATGAGATTGTTTTAATTGCTGTGATTAGGTTTGCTAATGTGATACACTGACTTGCATGGTTTTCCATTAGCTCAGTTAAAGTTCTTGTTTGAGGATTTAGTTGCAGGACTCATTATGAGTTGATTCCAATAGTTTCGTCTTGTTGATTACTTAT
Organism: Pachypanchax playfairii; assembly: GCA_006937955.1. Taxonomy (NCBI): domain Eukaryota; kingdom Metazoa; phylum Chordata; class Actinopteri; order Cyprinodontiformes; family Aplocheilidae; genus Pachypanchax; species Pachypanchax playfairii. The sequence continues at coordinate 1,531,486 of SSNP01000095.1, forward strand.
AAGAATCACATGAATTTTTAATTTGGGCATAAAGGATAAAACTATCTGTTGTCAACGCTGTCATTAAGGGGCTGAAAAAGGATGATGGTATAAATCCTCACGTTTTTATTTTTTCCACAGGCCAAACCGACAAGTGAGTCCGCTGTGAGCAGCACAGGCGACCCGATGCACCACAAACGTTCGAAGTTGAAACCCGAGGACGAGCTGCCGAGTCCAGGCGCATTAAGCGTTCAGGTTTGTCTACTTTTATCACAAACTACTGATGTCGATGCTGCTTTTCCACCAAAATGGCTGCAACAATAGAACTACATCTGCAGCTCGTTTGAGTCTCAATTTTTTCACTGTTGGTTTCCGATCTTTTGGGTACTCGAAGGAAATTGATTTTGATGTATGTAAGCAAAAATAGTCGTAAGCATTTAAATCCACACAAAAAAGAACTCTTAGTTGATTAGCAGTTTTCCAGACAATCTGAATACATAAGAGACCTGAAAACCTCAAACTCTCTTCTGTGACCATGTCTTGCATGACAATTTTACAAGTCGGAAAGGTGAAACAGTCCCATTCATATTTTAGGTGGCTCTGCTTTTATTTCATCTAATGTATTGCTTCCCATGTATCTGGTCTTTCAGGACCATCCTGATGGGATGACTCTAGTGAAGGAGGAAGGAGACAAAGATGAGAGTAAACAGGAACCAGAGGTGGTTTATGAGACAAACTGCCACTGGGAAAACTGCTGTCGTGAGTTTGACACCCAGGAGCAGCTCGTACAAGTGAGTAGATTAGAACATATCAAATTACTGATCTCTTGAATTAAAATACAAAGGTTCACAAGGTTGTTGTTACTGTGTAGATCAGAGGCTGAAAAGTTTGGGAACCACTGGTTTAAAGTGTCATAGTGGTGTCACTGGGATTTTATACTGTTTCAACCTTCAGCCCTACCTGAATTCTAAATAATGCTATTAGTGTTTGAAAACCCCAAACTGGTAATCCTCTGTCAGAGGTAAGACAGGTGTTTTCACCAGCCTCTAAGACTATCCTTTTAGAAAATAATAAGACACAACAGGATGTTTACAGCTTTACAGCACAGCTCAGAAAACATCCAGAGTGCTGCAAGGGTTTTTCACTGTTCCTTCTCTCCAGCCCCCCCCCAGATCCCTGCAACATAAACCCAAGCTGTTATTCTGGACAGTTCCTCCTGTCAGGCCTTGACTTCTGTGTCTGGCAGCCTCGAGCACTGAATGTTAGTAATGCTGGATTCCTGATTGGATCCAGGGACAGTGGTAATGGGCTCAAAAGCTGGAGTGAACATCTCACAGCTGGATGGTGCTAACTGATTTGGCAGGTTAAGCCTCCCAGAGCTTTGTGTTCAGCACTGGACTGGACCCTTTCTCCCTGTCTGTTATCAGAACTCTTACACAGGCCCAGAGATGGATGCTTCTCAACATCCTGCACCCTAGGGTGGAAAGCAAAAAATGAATAAAATCCCAGTCATGTCACCTCCACAGCTTCTTTTAGCTTTGCTGCTACAACTTGGCCTAAGAACCGTTTACCCCGAAAGTTGGACGAGTGATGAAATTACACCAATAAGTGTTCACATACACACTGAAAAAACACATCACGACACATCTGATAAGAAAAAGATCCCCAAAGCTCTCCACAGCTGTCTGTTTGCCGTCTTGACATAGCAATCCTCAGCTGCGGTGGTAACCCCTATCTATAATTGATATCCTCAGCACGAAATGGGCTGCCTCCTGTGTTTGAAGGGCACAGCTCAAAAGGTTGAGGATCTTGACAACTTCTTGCTCCTGTTTCAGGAGGTGGGATGAGGAAAAGTGGCAGGAGAAAAGGGCAGGATTGCTTTTTAATGGAGAAAACATTTCTCGTCTTCTCTCCATACTGTATCCACAGCCGAATTGCCATCGAATGGAAACGTCTCCTCAATTCTCCACATAAACTATCCTGCCTGACCTTGCCAAGCTGCACTTAATATCAAACTCACACCTCAAAAAACTGATTAGCTTTCATGTTTCTGTCTTGGAATTGTTTCTTTTTCCTTTCTTCTTTCTGATATAACGTTTTATTTCTCATTTTTTATGCATGTGCAGATATGCAGAGAGATGCCAATAACAGTTTTACAGAATCCCTGCCCTCTAATTCAGCAGAGCGGACGGGGAAATGCTCTTATCTCTCCACCCCCCCACCCCCTCAGTAATAGGATAAGTACAGTATTTGGACCACAGTGGCTCTCTTCACACTTTGGGAGGGGGTTTGGGGGTGTTGGTGTTGGTGGGGGATTTCCATATACCCTGACAATGGAATGTCCCTTCCCCCTGTCACTACTTGAAATGGCTTTAGGGCAAAAATGCTGAAGAAAAAAAGGAAATAAATACATAATTTCATCTTTAGTTGCAGCTGTTTTGAACATTAGTTCATTTGCACAAAGTTTAGACAGTCCTCACATTAACGCGTGTTGGTCTGGTAAAATGTATCTGCAGCTTTTTGAATTATTATAAGTAACAACAGCAGAAATCTTTGTCTTTGTGGTTGGCCTAATTTTAGAATTAAGCCTTCACGCCACCCTCGTTGCTTTCCACCTTGTTCAAAAGCGCTCCTTATTGCTCTTGATGCATATTTTTACACCCTCAAACATGCGTTCACTGCTACATGCTGCGGCGTTCCTTTTATCATCTCCGTTTAAGCGCTTACGGTGCCACCGATAAGATAAACATCAGATCTGTGCAATTTGGCTCACTTATCGGCCCTACCCAGTCAGCAAAAGCGAGGCGGGTGTCAATTTTAGTTTGCCATATTTATTGCATTTTTTACATTTCAACTCTGTATACCTCTCCATCGCCCTCTGAACTCAACATTCTTTAGCTCCCTCCCCTTCCCTTTTTAGGGGGGGGGGGGGTCCTTTCTCTTTCATTTTCTCCCTCTCCTCCTTTTCCCTTCAGAAGGAGCACTTTTAAAGATAAGGCCTGGTGGTTTCTTTAATGTCTCTCTTGAAGCAGGCTCTTTTGTGGGTTTTGTCACCAGTGAGGCCAAGCCCACACTACCATAATTCTCTAATATCATCGTGCTTAACAGTCTGTTATTATTGTCTCATTGATCCGTCATGATTCTTCACAGTAGGTGCATCTACATAGGAACTAAATGTGTTTCATTTTACGTGGAAGAAAACATTCATCCTCTCTGTTGCAAAGCAGTTTCAGGGGGAAAAGGGATAGTAATAGTATAACTGCCATGTACACATCTAATTGTCCCCTTGAGTTAATAAGGATGCCTTGAACCTTGAAATTAGGTGAAAAGAAATTAGTCTGTGTTCCTTCTGTAAAAACACAACTGTGTCCCTTGCTTTTAGAAATATAAACATTTTGTGGTTTTTATGTGTAGTATCTGGGTTCAATAGGTAACTAAATACTAAATACTACACTTGAGTTTAGGCCAATGTATTGACCAGGTGGTTTTTAACCTATACAGTGCATCATCTCTTATCCAATCACGTCTTTCTATTCATTGCACTGGTCAGATCTCAATGTCCAAGTTTTGCAATAAGACACTTGATAAAAAATAAAGATTTTAGGAGAACTCATTGGTTTCTTGTGAAAGCCAAACATCTTTATAAACCTGAAAGTTTGCATTATGTTCAGTTTTTGTTAGCCTGCAAGAAGATTAGGATGCTGAAAAGCTTGGTGTCTCTTAGTACACGTCCACCCAGCTCACTTTCCTACAAAGTTTTCCACTCCATTACAGGTGATCCACGTAGGCACTGTTCGGATGTCCTTAGATGGGGTGCTCACAGTCCTCGTGTGCAACCTTGTTAAGGCTGCTGTTTTGCATCTTCGCAGTGTTAAAGGGAGATAAACGCACGCGCAGTATAAAACGACACCCCCCCCCCCCCTTCTCTGGCTGCTGGCATGGGCCTTTAATTGGTAAAATGCAGATTTTTTTTTGATCAGGAGAAGGATTAGGCCCTTATCTGTCTAGAGTATCTTACTCTGAGATGAAAAGACTGCTGAATTACACATGCCAATTTCAGCTCCCTGCCCCCTGCTTCTCATTCGCTTTCTCTCACAAACCCATTCTCAATTCCCCCCTTTTATACTTCCTCCCTCCCTCTCTCTCTCTGCCTCCCATCTTTTCCCTTTTTAAGTTTTTTTTTCACCTCTCTTTACACAAAGCAGCACAGCAACTGACATCACAAAAGAGCATATGATTTATTAGGCAATGTTTGATAAAGCTAAATGGTGTTGCGGGTCCCATCGCTTTGTGAAATTGCCTTGTAAACAGGCCCTCTTTTCATGCACGCTTGCATTCTAATGCATTAAGGCAGCATCCCAAAGAGGGTTTGATAAGGAGACATGGAAATGGATACTGAAGTGAACAAATGTCAGAAAATACCAGGAAAAAAATACATGATTTTGTGTATTACAATAAACATATGTGGTGATGATTTTAATCAAGTGGTTTTCAAGTTTTAGAAAACCTAAAAACATCCCTCCAGTTGTAAAAATGTCCACACATTCTCATACTTTTTGTTGTTTTTGCATAATCTGCAGGAGTCAGAACCAGTGGAGCAGTGTCTGCACCTGTGTGTGTGTGGATGTGCACCACTCATACGTCACAGGCGGCTCCTGCGTCCCCGGTGTCTGTGTCCCTTGCGCTCCCTGTCGTGCAACTCTCTCCTAAATCCATCTTGGTGGCGTTTTTACAGTTGTTGGCCGATAAGCTGGCAGGGGGAAGATGAATAACCCGCCGCAGCACCGCTATCAGCACCTGTTTGTCGATTTGGCCGACCAACGGGACCTGTCTGCTCAGCATGGAGATTATTGATTCAATAAGAATTGCCATTAGATCATGCCATTAAGTTTCTCGGCACCCCCCCTCTGCTGTGCTGCCTGTCCCCCTCTCTGTCAGCTCAAAGGCTAATGCATCACACCCGTCAGCGACCTCCTTCATATGTACAAACAGTGAGTGTGTGTTAGTGTCGTGCCAGCTGTAGGCACATGATCCAACACCACAGCGCTCTCACATCGCTCTCAGCCAGGGGATATCGAACGGGGGTCGCAACAGAACAATCGCTTGCCACAGGGATTCCCTCACAGAGCCCAAGAAAAAAAAGAGGAAGAGTTTTTTTAAGGCTCTGACCAAAGTGGGGAGAAGATTGATCTTGTCTCTACCGTCTATGATTGTCCAGTTTCCAATCATTCTCCATGGAATTAGTCTTGTTTTGTCACTTTAGAATGAAAAAAATGTCAGCTGAGAATATTGGAGGTTCTTTGACGATACATTAGTGTCAAATTTACTGATTGCTTTTGCTCTCTGCTGTTGTATTCTCTCTCTTTTGTCGATAATCCTTTTTTATACTGAGAGTTTAAAACCAGTGAGTATTCTGGTGGGTCACATGGTCATGGCTGTCGGGGGTGAGCAGCACATTAAGAAGGTGACTCTTGTCTTTAGAGGGACCCTCACTCTGGATACTTTTACTCATTTGGATTTTGAGTTTTGTTTTTTAATAGCTCAACAATCTTGTGAACAAATTTTCACACAAAGCCTAAATTCACAAAACATTTGCATTGAAGTCTGTGTTTACTGCTCCGCCTCCCGTCCGTTTGTCTGTATTCAGCCCCGAGGTTCAAAGGTTCCTTTCTGCTGCTCAGGAATGTCATAATAATGCTGGCTTCCTTCAGTCAGGATATTGTGTGTCTCTCTGGGCTTAAACTGCCTTCAGAAAGGCAATTCAGAGGCTACCACATTTGTTGTCTCTTAAAAAAAAGCCTGATGTTGACTTTATTCCCAGAGGGCTGTTTTTTCCCCTTATTTGCCTTTTCCCCCTTTTTAACATCCATTTTTACAAGACTGTTAGTGAGAAAAAGCGGGGGAAAAGGACAGAGATGGATGGAGTAAGACAAAGGTGGTATTCACTAAAAATACTTGGCTGGAGTTGTAAAGCTTTTGCATTTTAGAAACCATGACTTAACTTTTGATTTCTCTGTACACTCACCTCCCTGCATCCTCTTTTCATTCTTAAGCCACAGATTGAAACTTGCTATGACAGCATAACTGTCAGCACTTGTCATGGAGAGGCAAGGACCCAAAGTGAAGTGAGGTGACAGTGTTTTATTTGAAAATCCTATTCATATTGGACTCTGAGACTCCTGAGCCTTTGTGCACTTTTCAACAGAATAAATTACAAAGAGAACAGCAGAGAAGAAGAAAACAGCGTGTTAAGAGAAATCCAAAATTTTCCTAGCAAAATGATATTCTTAGTTGAGCCAAATGCGCTAAAGTAGCCGTGTAATAAAATAATGCAGCTTTGTTTTAAGTTCTGTTGTTGTCTTTTCCAGCACATCAACAATGACCACATCCATGGAGAGAAGAAGGAGTTTGTGTGCCGATGGGAGGAGTGCTCTCGAGAGCAGAAGCCCTTCAAAGCACAGTACATGCTGGTGGTCCACATGCGCAGACATACTGGGGAAAAACCACACAAATGCACAGTAGGGACTTTTATATTTGTGCAGTTGACATAATTTATTTGCAGATGTTCTAACAGTATTATGTTCTGCTGTATTATAATATATGAGTTCTCTTCTTCTCTTGTGCAGTTTGAAGGCTGCACCAAGGCCTACTCACGTCTGGAAAACCTTAAAACTCACTTAAGATCCCACACTGGTGAGAAGCCTTATGTGTGTGAACATGAAGGCTGCAACAAGGCTTTTTCCAATGCTTCAGACCGGGCCAAACATCAGAACCGTACGCACTCGAATGAGGTACTAACAGATATATTTTCACACCGTAAATTATAATTACAAGTTGTTTAACAAATTGCTTTTCTGCTCTCCCTCAGAAACCCTATGTATGTAAAATCCCAGGCTGCACCAAACGCTACACAGACCCGAGCTCCCTACGCAAGCATGTGAAGACGGTACATGGGCCTGAGGCGCATGTTACCAAGAAACAGCGTGGAGATTTCCCGCGCCCGCCACCACAGCCGAGGGACCCTGGGGGCAACAGCCAGGGCCGGTCGCCAGGACAACTGCCCCTGGGTGGATACACGGACCAAAGGGAGTACAACCATGTTACCTCAAAACAAGATGAATGTCTGCAGGTCAAGTCTATCAAGACAGAGAAACCCATGGTAAGACTTTATTTTATGTCCACATTCCTGACAAATTAACATCAACTTGATTCTTGTTTTAAACTTTTCTAACACTTTTATACATTTTATTTAACATGTTACTTGAATACCTAAGTTTGATTTGTAAAGGGCCTTGCACATTCAACTCTGAAATCTTCTAATGAATTCATCTTTTCCTCTGTCCAATGCTTCGGCATTTCTCTCCGTTCCTTTCTAAGGACAGTGGGTAATCAGGTGAGATAGGTATCATATCGTATTTATAAAATATCTTTTTTTTTTCTTTCTTCCTCATTGCATCCTGGTGTTTGAGACTTTTCTCATCCTGTCATGGCACTTTCACCCCAAACATGCCAAAATTGTTCCCATGGTGGGTGTCTGTCTGTCATCTTTCACAGTCATGAAGAGCTCTTTTTTTTTACATTTTGCTGTACAGCTCTGCAACATTGACTGTTACGAGAATCTTATAAAAAATCCAAACAATCAATAGTCAGTTTTAAAGAGACATTCATGTTACTCTTTTCCCTAAAGTCTCCAGCAAAGTTTTCCTATCGAAGGGTCACAGAGTCACAAGTGGATGTATTATACACACTTCTGTAACAATGTGTCTGTGAGACAGTTCACTCATGCAGGTTTAAACACAGAACTTCAGTGATACAGGGATCAAATTATTATGCTGTTTTTGTATGTAGATAAACTGACTAATGGCTTTTTACGAGGCTGTGAACTCAGAACAATTCAGTGTGACTCAGCAGCTGTGACTGGCATTAGCAGGCACTGATGGAAAATCCCAGTACAGCTGTAAATGCAAAGTATTGCAATACTGCACAGTGTCATGTGAATTACATCCTTTAAAACATTACATGGCCTCATTGTTTGTGTCATTGTATTTTTTTATTTGTGTTGACAATCTTGACAATGTTGCTTTTTTCCTGTTCATGTCTGTCAGACGTCTCAGCCAAGCCCTGGCGGTCAGTCTACATGCAGCAGTGACCAGTCCCCCATCAGCACCTATCCCAGCAGTGGAGTCCAGCTTGCTGTGAGCGCCGGACGCTCGCCAGGGGAGGGGCTGGGGGAGGATGAGGAGGAAGAGGAAAATGAAGAGGAGGTAGATGAGGAGTGTGACGGGGAACCTGCCCCTATTATGGACTCTACAGTCTCCACAGCAAATGCTGCCATGCTGACCTTGCTGGCGAGGCGAAGTATTGGTCGCCCCCTGCGCTGGATGGAGCACATGAAGATGGAGAGGCTGAAGCAGGTGAACGGAGCGCTGCCCAGGCTTGGGTCCCTGTCCCCTACACCACCCCCGAAAGGCTTGGCTGTACCAAACATCCTGGGAAAGGGTATTTATCTTCTAAAAACCTTTTTAAATATATTTTAGGTTGCTTTAGTTTGAGGTTCAAGTAGCAGTGAGACTTTTTCCTAGGCTCTACAATCATTATATCTTTTAGTTTTTTTATCACAAAGCACCTGTAGACAGAATTTCCAGTGCTGAGTTATCCTGACTTTGATCTAGCTGGTTTTAGCTGAAGGGTTAAGGCAAAATAAAAACGCTGGAAAATTGTATCTAAGCCATATCAAGCCGTACATCATATCAGAGAGAACAGCATGTAATGTAATGTTTCATGGACAATTTCTACCAGATCTCACAAAAAATGTCACCATCTGTTTTAGAAATCTCTCCACACTGAACTTTTTTGGGCTTCTATAATATTTCTTTTACCACTTAATTTTCCTTAGTTTTGTTATCTGTTCCCTAACTTTTTTCCTTTGTTTTGTTTCTGTACTTCTCCCTAGGATCCTGTCTTGGCAGGCAGTTGGGGGTATCTGCCCCTCAGCCACCTGCTCCTGCTGAGCTTAGCAGCACAGAGCTAACAGTGCTCAGTTTGCTCAGAGACCGGCGCGACAGCAGCGGTAGTGCCACCAGTTCAGCCTATCTGAGCAGCAGCAGACGCTCTTCAGGCATCTCCCCCTGCTTCTCCAGTCGGCGCTCCAGCCAGGCTTCTCAGAGTGAGGGCACAATGTTGACCTCTCACCACCGCCGCATCCATAATCTCAGCTCTACTGACTCATATGACCCAATTTCCACCGATGCCTCCCGCAGGTCTAGCGAGGCTAGCCACTATGGAGGTGGGGTTGCAGGAGGAAGTGTAGGGATACTCTCTGGTGGAGGTGTTGGAATTGGAGGAGGAAGTGGGTCACGGGGGATTCTCAACTTAACCCCAGCACAGCACTACCACCTTAAAGCCAAATATGCAGCAGCCACTGGTGGCCCACCTCCCACGCCTCTACCTAATATGGAACGCATGAGTTTAAAAACTCGAATGGCCATGATGGAAGAGGACAGCGGCAATCGCTGTTTACCACCTCTAGTAAGGCCACCTCACTGTGGTGACGGCAACAATGGGTATAACAATGGGTATGTAGGACATGTGGGTTTTAGAAGAAGGGTCCTCTATCCTGGTGAAGGATCACTGAATGGGAACCGTAGGGCCAGTGACCCAGTGCGGACACAGGCTCCTGAAACTTTCAGTTTGCCTCCAGTTCAACGCTACAACAGCCTTAACAATCTCCACCCTCTTCCCCCTCTGGCTCACTGTTCTGCACCCGAGTCTCGCAATTTCAGCCTACAGAACTACACACGCTCAGAGGGCAACATGCAGATTTTACCAAACACCTCTAGCATTGCAGAACATGCAGTCTTGGAGGCTTTGGCTATGGAGGATGATCAGGAAGCTGACTTGTTGCTTGGGGATGAGGATATATTGCCAGATGACTTAGTGCAGTATCTGCACTCCCAGGTCCAGATGGACAGTGGATCTTATGTTCAGAATGAGGATCAAATAGCTTCTAGCCAAAGGGACTCCTACCAACCTTTAGAGGCAATCCAGTCTTCAGGCTTTAATGGGACCTTCCCTGGGCCCCACAGTCTCCAACAGCAGCAGATACCAGAGAGGAAGAGTCCTAGTAAGCTTCCCATCCAATGGAATGAAGTAACCTCCGGAAGTGCTGACAGATCTCCTCAAAAAGAACAAAACCACCATACACAATGTGGAAAGTGGCCTAGTGCAGGTCATGAACTGACATCTGTACCATTTGGCAAGTTTCGAAATATGATGGTCCATCAGCAGGTGCCAGTTGATTTCCAGAACAACTGCCCTCAGGGAAATCAGCCTCAAAGTGTTAACTCTGGGGTCAAGGTAGAGACACCCCCTAACTCCTGCTTGATTTTGAGAGGTACTGGTCACAACTCTGCAAACAGCTTCAGCCGGTCAAATTTCTTGCAGATGAGTAACAGGCCTCCTCCCCAGGATCTGAAACACCAGACGTCTCATGGACCTTTGAAACAAAGCTACTCCCAGCAGAATTACAATAGCAGCAACTCCTGGCAGGTTGGAAACAATCTAACTCTCGGTAAAGCCTTCATGGACAGTCTCCCTAGCCTTCCCCAAGAAAGTGCTTCTCATTACGATAGGCTGGTACATGTCCCTCACCCACCAATCAACAGTTCCAAGAACTTTGTTAAAACCCAGAAGTACTTCCGTTCTGAGAGCTCCAATGAAATCCAGCCAAGCCCCAGTAAGTCCCAACAACTACAGCGGAGTGGAGACCAGTGTTCTCTTGAAAATCAGGTATCTGGGCTGAAACTGGAGAATCCCGACCATGGATACATTGGCCAGGCCTTTTCAGACTGCTTCTCTTATGAACCAGCAGATTGCAAGAGCACCTCTTTCCCTGTCCTGGAGGACCAGGGTTTGCTGGACTCCATGGCTGTGTCTGAGGGACAGAGTGGTGGCAATGAGAACACAGCTGCCCTGACCTCCCCAGGTACAGACCAAGTGACCAGCACAGTGAACGGGCAAGTGGCTGGTGTATTAGATGAAGGGGTAAATCTGGACTTTGGTACCATGTTAGAGGATGGTTATGATCAGGGTAGCCTAGTCTCAGGGGTATTGAGTCCCTCCATTTTTCAGGGCCTGTCCAGAACCTCATCACGCCTCACCACTCCTCGAGCATCAGCTACATTTCACAGTGTGGCCCCGGGTCTCAGTAACATGGCGATCGGAGACATGAGCTCCCTCCTCACCACCCTTGCTGAGGAAAGCAAGTTCCTGGCTATTATGCAATAGCTGCTCCTTCTCTCTACCTTCTCCTCCAATGGGAAAATACATTTTAAAAAGAAAAGAAAAACATTGGTGTATGTGAAGATAAGGACAATAAAAGTGGCAATTATGAGAACTCTTCTGTACTTAAAAATTGCCACACCACTTTATTGTAGGAAAACATCATCCCACACAGAACTGGGATGTGTCTAAATTATGTATAAATAAAGAGTTATATTCCTTTTCTGGAATCAAGGCTATTTTTGGAAGCCAGTCTCTTTATACAATTATGTGATGGTGAGGAAAAGCTCACTTCCTTAAATCAGTATTCTGTGTATTGTAACTGTTTTAACTGTACATCCTATTTGTAAAAGTGCATGTACTCAAGTTGAACACTGTCTATATAAGTACATAGACTAGATCACGTGCCAAGTATCAATTGGTCAAATATCACAGGTTCAAAACCGCTAAATCTTTTCTTTACATTGCGGGTGAGACATGGGGTCATTCATTTAACCGACCCTGATGAAAACTTTATATCTCATAGGTTTTAATAGGTGGTATATTTACATTTGATGTCATTTTGTTTGTTTGTTACTTTTGTGAAGCTGTAAATGTTTCTGTGCTTCTAACAAGTTTTACCACGTGGTATTTTTCTCAAGATCTGGTCCAAAACACTATGGATGACTCATCTAAGTCTTCGCCCACCTTAGATTATCATCTACTTAATATCTAAATGGTTCAGTTTAGTTAGTCTGGTAAGGTACTCACAAGTGTTTTTTACAGTGTTTTGTTTTTATTTGTATTCTGTTTGTGGTCAGATTTTTTGATGTTGGATTGCACGGAACTGAAGGGACACTGTTTCCAAATCTTGGTGCTTTATGTATTCTTACATGGACTGATATGAGGAATTGTTTGGTTTTAAACTGGCTTCATGACCAACATGCGATAAAATCTGCAGCATTTCAGTGTTGTAACATGATGTTTTGTTTTATAGGAAATCATTTGTTTTGTTTTCTCCAGCGCTCTTACAATTAGGAATGTGTACTGCCATCAAGTATTGCAGTGACTTTGTCAGCAGTGTTAGAATTGCCTTGCAGTCTTCTGTGATTGCACACAAAATATTTTAACAAGTTTACCTTTCATTCAGAGACTAGGTACAAGCCGTTTTATTGTTCTTTGGTACATTTGTTATTTTGTAGCTGTGCATTGATGATGTTTTGTTATTTTAAAGAAGTTAGAGATTGTTTCCTTTTGAAAGAAGGGAACTACTGAGATATGTGCCTTAAGCGTATCTGCCTGTCGGTAAAAGAAAGATCACTGCCAATCTTCCATTGTGAATAATGAAAAAAAGAAAAAAGAAAAATTTAAACACATAAAAGTGTCTTGTGAGACGTGAAAAATAAATACAACAGAACATTTATATGAAAAAATCTGAATATCAGAAAACTAAATATTTGCAACATGCATTTTAATTTTCTTTATTTTTTATGTTTTGTTTTACATTTTTGAATCTATTGTGCTTTTATATATATGTATATGTATGGATATATGTGTATACACATACATACACATATATATAAATATACATAATATACATATACATAATGTAAATAAATGGCTTAGTAGGCTTAGCAAAGGGAATGTGGAGTTTCCTGGGACCAATAAAGAGCTGACTTTGAACGCAAAGATTCCCAGGCCACGAGCAGAGGTGTGACACTGCACTGCCGCCAAAAGAGCCGCTTCACTCTTTTATAAATGACAACAAATGTTTGTATGGTTTTAATAAAAAGAGAACTTATATTTTCTGCCTCCTTTATTTTCTCATAGGTTTGTGTACAAAAAGCCTTTTGTGTGAGGACATAAAAAAAACATCATATAGGTAAAAAGCACATCAGTTGACCAAAAAGGATGACAGATTACATGACATCATTACTTATAAAAAATGCAGAAACCATGATGCAGCTGCTTACATATAAATTAATTGGTAAACAGCTCAGTGCTGCTCATCAGATGCATCAGATGAAATGATCCTCAGCAAGTAGAAAAGTTCTCTATAAAAGCAAGGATTTGGGTTTCTGCTGGTCTAGAGCATACAGGTGTATGTCAACACAATGCCAAAAAGCATGGAGAACATCAGAGATAGATTGGGGGAACTTAAAAAGTCATTATCAAATGGAGTAAGTCATGTGGAATGGATTCAAAATAGTTGCCAGACAATCTTTCCAGGAGTGATTGACTTCACACACACAGGTTCAACCATGTAGCGCCTAAATACAAACACCTGACCATTTCATCTCAGATGCTACAAGCCTCAGTTAGCATGCTAACTTTTAAAGTGTATGACAGTCCAATCAGACCAACATTTGATGATTCGGATTTGTTATGCAGCCACCTGATCGGGTCTTAGTGATTCAATCAAAAACGTCTTCCTTTATCAGTAAGTAAGGCAAGGCAAGGCAAGGCAAGTTTATTTGTATAGCACAATTCATGTACAGGACAATTCAAAGTGCTTTACAAGTAATTATAATTATAAGACTATCTGTGAAACACTGGTCATGCAGCAGTACAAGGTCCAAAGCAAAGAAGCAAACAGAGTGGATGGAGACAAAATTGGTCATGAAGAATAGAGTTAAGTTGTTGCAATGGCTCAATCATTCACAAATTAAACCAATCATGCTGAATTCATTTTATGAGGACATTTGCTCAAAACAGGATAAAACTCAGACGCCTCAAGTAGTTATGGTTCAAATTCTTCACTTTTTTCAATTTTACTGCATAACTGAATATCTAAAATTACAATTATCTGTAAGTATAAATTCTAAATGTAATCTCTGATGCCCTCTAGGGATCCTGACAAGATATCACATCCTGAGATTGAAAGCCAAGCTGTGTCTGACCTCTGCTCTGCTCTCTTACATTTGATGGCCATAAATTACTTGTTTGGTTACATATTCACATTAAAGGCAGTCATGTCCTGTTCTCTTCATGTTGAGATTAAAGCTAGCAGGTGTTAGCGTGTCAAGTCCTTCATGCTGACATCTTTACTGGTGGTTATCCCACTACAGCCTACGTGTATTTACAGACCCCTTGAGGTTGACAACCTATCAGCTCTGATCAGAAGCCCTTTTACTAAATTTTGTTCAAGCACAGGAAGCTCTTGCATCACTTTCCTACTTTCAAAATAGGTGAAAACTGGGAATCTTTTTGAATTGAGCCTCCTATTATGCTTTTAGGAGCTCAGCGTAAGTGCAAACACATAATGGAGCGAAGGAAGATCTGAAAATGGTAAAAACTAGACACAAAATACAGATTTTACTTTTGATGCTTCAAAGCTACCAAAATCTTTCACTCTTTTTAAACCATAAAAATTGACTTCATGTTTTTATACACTCATTAGAGCTGAAGTCAGCATAGATTTTAAAATTTTTTTGGTCAGCTTTATTTATTCTTTAAAAATTGCTACTTCCAGTAGCAGTATGTTGTACAGAGAAAATGTGGGCGGAAAAAATGGCTGACAATTTCCTCAAACAACAAAAGGATTTTTGCTAAACGGATGGGGAAAAACTTGTCTTTCTTTGAGCTCGAGCTTAACAATCTTAAAAAGGTTAAACAGGCCACAGAAATTTGGACTTGTGTCTAAACAGGCAGTTTCATGATTTATGTTCTGCTAAGAGTAATGATTTGTAAATTGTTTATGCATTAAAAAGGCCCTTCCATTAAAAACGTTTTTTCTGAGGTTTCTGTTGAATATTTTAGCTCCACAGGTGTTCTTACCTTCATAGTCAGTTTTTATCTCTCAAACTACGCAGGTGGCGATAACACCCGATTTCTTCCGAGTCCGAACGTCCTGTATCTGTTTCGTCACAACTCTTTTGTTCGTTAGTTTTCGGCAGCTCCCACAGTTGAAACCACGCCTAGCATGCTGCTGGCTAAAGCTGTAGCATAAGGTAGCAAACAGGAAGAGAGAACGTCTGAGGTTGCCATGCACAGTGGGGCAGGAAACAGTATTCTTTGCTCTCATAGGCTAGTTTGTTAGCCAATCAGAGTCCAGCAAATTTGAACAATGAATATGAACGAGCTGCTGACGAAGCAGCCTGATGGAAGGAGCCGGAACCACCCGAATTTTAACACAGACAGATTGAAAGGTCTGTTAATCAGTGTTTCCTGACGTTTCTTAGATATAAAATGTTTCATATTACTGGTTAATACTTAAGAAATAACCACAAAGTCCTGAAATGTGTATGAAATGGCCTCTTTAAAATGTATTTGTATTCTTTCACTAATTCAAGGGTTTTAGTTTTGTCTCAGATCCTTGTTCCAGGGTCTTTTTACCTTGTCTTATCTCCCACATATAACACTGCAGACACGTATGACCACCTGACATATCTGCTTTTTACTATTTACGGATTTTTCTCCAATTTGACTTAGTTATTGCCGAGAAAACCACTATTACAGAAAAAATTATTTTCATGAACAACTGAACTAATGACATCAATGTCAATCCAGTTGCTAAAGGTGTTTTCATGATCAAAATAATCTTATGTTGATTGAATAGATTACTTTTTGCTGTAAATCACAATATGAGGGAAATCAGAAGATTTTCTATTTGAATTACTTCAAAATTTATTTAGAAACCTTTTTCTTTTATCTTTTAGATACTAATAACGTTTCATTATGACACCCAAAAGAAAAGAACAGCTGTTTGTAGAGTAGGAAACATTTTATTACTAAAAAGCCATTTTATACTGAAGGTGCTCTTTCAGCAGCTTTTCCACAACTATTCTTTATTGTAATCACAAGATTGATTTTACCACGTCATGTAAAGAAAAAAAATAAACTTACAGGAAAGAACAGTAACTGTGGACTATATATACACAACATTTGACAGGGAGGGTCACATGTTGGCTTCTATAGGCCAGCGTTGTTTGATGTTTTACCACACCAGGCTCATACAGGAGGCACTTAAATATGAGAGCCTTTAGAGCCAGGACCAAGTCAGAAAGCCAAATAATGAAGGTTTTTTTAAAAAAAAAAATCACTAATTTGCTTAGAATTTAAAATGTTAATTAATAAATGCATGTTGTGCATCTTTCCATCAGCTCAGGCCTCGATGTCAGAGTTTGCAGTTTCATGAGGGACACAGATTGCAGATATGGAGCGTTTACACAGGCCTGCACCACAGAGCACAAAGGGTGCACATTCAGAAGCATGCATCGCCCCACAATGAGCAGTGTGGTTAAAAACTAAATATGTACTTTGATGTCGGCTTCTACGACAAAATGAGACTGTCTGCTGCTTGATATTGTTAATGCAATAGACGTACAGTATTTACAGGAATCATTTTTCTTTTATCTGTCACTCCAGTGCCAGTTAAATTTTAAAAAGTCTTTAACTGCATCGCAGGGTACGAGGGGAAGTTTACAATGAAAAATTGTAAAATTAGTAACTTTGAGAATGACGACTATTTCAATGATCTATTTACAATAAAACACAAAGTATTTGATAACAAAGTCATGTTGAGGAAGAACGAAACTCGATGACATTCTGAAACAAAATTCCAAAGGGTGGCTGCCTCGCTGCAGAGTTTCTGCCAGAGCTGGTTTAGTGGTTGGTTCTCTCCTTCTGCTCTGGGAGTTTGCTGCATTCAGGGTCTTAGATCTTCTCCTGGATAAAGGGGTGCTGCAGAGCCTGGTTTATAGTGATGCGTTTAGCTGGGTCCAGCATCAGCGTGCCTTCCAACAAGTCCTTCAGCTGCATCACCTTCTTCCTCTGGTCCTCAGGCAGCCGCTGGCCTCCAATCAGTTCTGCCAGCAGGTCTTTGGTAGGGTTGATGGTGCTCATTACTGTCACCTTTTCCTGATGGTACAAAGCAGAAAAATGACAGGAAGCGTGTCTGTGTTATTAAAAATGCTTAAAATCTTCAGCACAGTTTCATCTTCGAAAGCAGCAAAAATACTTGAAAACTGTGAAAATGTTTCGTCTACGTCAGAAGATCATCTCACCCTTTCAGTCACTTTGTCTACTTCAATAAACAGGAAGTTCAAGTTCTGATCGAAGTGCTGGTCTTTGAACAAACCTTTACGGATCATCTGAAAACAAAAATCCACAACATTACATCACTTCTCACATCATCTCAGGAAGGACGTGAAGTGGTATGATGCAACCTTACCTTGTTGGGGATCTTGCCCTTCAGGTCCATCGCCAGCTTGAGCATGTGATTGTTGGAAGATCCAGGCAACAGGATTTTGCCGGTGTACAGCTCATACAGAGTGCAGCCCACAGACCACATGTCAATCCCATAATCGTACGGCTTTCCTATGACTGAGAGGCATTTTAGGGTAAAACTCCAGCTGAACAGGAAGTGATTTCAAATAAAAATACAAACTAGTGCAACTTACTAATTTCAGGAGCTCTGTAAAATCTGCTGACAAGATAAGGTGTGATGTCATTATCCGCCACATGTGACGCTGAACCAAAGTCACAGAGCTTCAGGATAGTTTTTGACTCGTTTACCTTTTAAAAATCAAAAATAACATTTTATTTTCAAGATGAAGTGGCAGCTGTAATGATTCTGAAGCTGACTTGAATTTTCATGTTACCAGAATATTGTCCGGTTTGATGTCAGCATGGAGGATGTTGCATCGCTTTAGCAGCTTTAGAGCCAAAAAGAGCTGTTGGCTGTAAGATCGCACCGCTTTAATGTGTAGCCCGACATCTTTGCCGTATTTCTTCAGCACCTCTCGCAGATTCATACTAAAAATGAGACGAAACAGTGAGAGGCTATCAGGTAAAAGCTGCAGTGTTTAATGTACACATCGAAAAGTGTTTCTCCTTTTCACTACCTCAGAGGCTCAAACACAAGACAAAGATGCTGCTTGTGGTAAAAGTGTCGGAAAAGACGAAGGCAGTGAAACTTGTCGTCGGGGTCGGCATCGTTCAGCTTCCTGAGGAACTCCAACTCTTTTAAACCGGTTTTCTGCCTTTATGTCACAAAGAAACAAAATGTTTTCAGTTCATGACTGAAGTTCAACATGTTAAAAACTGAAGCACCAACAGTCGAGTACAGCTGAACTCACATGAGCTCGTTGTTTCGAATGATCTTGACTGCCACCTCCTGGCCGGCCCTGGCGGTGTCCCTGGCTCTGATCACATTGCTAAACACACCCTGACCCGTATAGCCGTACACGTCATAGCGCTTGTCTAACGTCTCTCCAATGTTGACTCCTAAAACGCCACACAAAAGTTGACTTATGGGAGAGAGGCTGTTTCTGAATCTGTGTGAGGTTAGCCAATAATCTGAGATTATTTCTTGAGATTATAAAGGATTTAAAGCACTTACTGTAGTACCCTTCAGCATCGGTCCAGTTGTCCCTGAGGTTGGGGTTCTCTTTGAAGTCCTTTCCAACACCGGCTGCTCGCATCCTGGCGCTCTGCAAAGACAACACAAAGAAAGGTCAAGCTAGGTCAGAATGTTGATTCCACACAGGGACGAAGATTACTTACATCAAAATGAGCAGCGAACATGTCATCGGACTCTGTAAACATGTCGGGGGCTGAAGGCTTCTTTGGATTGGCTCCTGAAACAAACACATAAACAAAGACCGAGACCAGACCCTCAGATTAGACATCAGATCCTAAAACAGTAAATCTGGAACATATGTTTGATTCACATACTCAGCAGAGATCAAAACATGCTGCAGGAGACAGACACAACCAGGCTTTGGAATACAAGCCAGCAACTGAATGAACACATGACAGAAGAAAAGAACAAAATTATAATCCCTGGATTACAACACTGAATTTCTCAGACAGAGTACAATGCTAATTTGACATCATTCATGTAAAACACAAATATTACATTTGTGTACTTTAACCAGAATGTTTTGCCTTTAAGCCATGTGGTCAGTCTCTGTTAACATGGGAGCACATGTGATGATGTGGTTCATTCAGTTGGCCTTGTACGCCAACAGAAGTAGTTCTTTTAACCGGGACTTTACCGTCTTTCTCCTGGGCGATGAGGTTGTGCTTGGCTTTGATGTTGGCCTCAAATGTGTTGAGATTCTCGCGTTCGTATTCTTTCACGTCGGCTGCTACTCGCTCCAGTATGTCATCAGGTGAAGGCGAACGGCTACGCGTGCTGCTCTGAGGGCTGCTGGGCTCCGACACCATGTTGGTATCTTCATTCAACACCTTGTATTTCTGTATAAAAAGAGCAGGAACAAGTTTGTCTGAAGAAATCTTCCTTTTATGTAAACCGACTATTCCATGTGTGGCGTGTGTGAACAGACCTGGACGATAGCCATGCGCTGCTGGCGCCGCTGCTCGATGAGGGCTTCTTCATCTATCTCTTCTCCTTCAAAGTCCTCCAACCTGCAAAAAAACACAGGATTTGAGAAAAATAGACTCAAATTTTGTCTCTAAATGAACAAACAAGTCAACAACAGCTCATTAAGAGTCAGTTAGAAATGAGTTTAACAAATGATTTCTTAGAAAATTGACATGTTTCAGTGTTTTTACATCATTTTAAGTCATAACATACATTTATGGAAATTATTTTTCTTTTAAGTAAACATCTTTCTTTCCTCACATTTCTTCCTCTGAGGATTCCTGGTCAAGTTTCATCCCTTCCGACAGGCTGCCTTTAAACTTATCTTCGTCTCTGCTGCGCCGCCTCCTCCTCTCCCGATCACGGGACATTGAGCGGCGATACTGGCGGGGTCTTCCGTACCGGTCTCTCTCATCAGACCTGCGAGCCATGCGGGTCAAGACAGATGATCAATCATCTCAAAATAGAGAAATCAATACAAATATCCACTTCTGTGTATGATTATTCAAACTGCTTGAGTGTGAAGTGGATCAATATTTTGTCAAAACTTGATGTTCTGAAGTGAAACAAACAGCCGTCACCTGTGTCTCAGTGGGGACCTGCTTCGTCTGCGGGGTGACGAGCGGGAGCGTCGTCGAGGTGACGGGGACCTCCTCCTCAAAGGCGAGCGACTAATTCTGCGTCGAGAGGCCGACCTGGGACTCTTATCTCGAGATCTGTCCCTGCCTGGTCCGGCATCTGCCCGGGAACGTTTTCTAATGCGTGAAAGACAAACAACTTTTATACCATCAGACATCGATTATCAGCCCTTTCTGATTATTACAATCATTTCTGTTTCTTGTGAAGAACTTTCAATCAGAAAGACGTTACCACTCTGTCTCACATCTTCCAGTTTTATTAATTCTAAAAATGAATATTTCTGACCTTTTTACAAAATTCAAGAATCAGGTATTTATTTCCCCTTTAATCACAAATTATACAATAACTACATATCAGATGATAATTAATGTGAATAAGAGCGTCTGTATCGATTTACTTTTCTATGACTGAAACGGTTTTCTTCTGAACCAGCGTTCTGACCCCTGACTGTCCCACAGGGGTCACGCAGAGTGGAGATGGAAGAGTTTTCAGTCTCCACTCTCAGTGTGAGCCAACATTTGTGGAAGAACCTCATTTTCCCCACAAACCTTAAACACAAAAGGCCAAAGCTGCAGTGACAGAATCGCTGTAAGGTTTAAAGCTGCAGCATGAACGTTTCGCGTTTGAACAGGAAGTGAGAAACCTAATAACTGCTGACAAACCTGAGCGGCGAGTCCTGCCTGTCTGCATCCCTCCTCCTGGTGTCTGGTGAGCGGCTGCGACCTCTCCTGGGTGGGGACTTTGTTCTGGGTGGAGAGTGGTTCTGTTTTGATGTTCTGTCTGAGGCACTAGCAGACGTGTGGTGACCATCTCTATGACGAGGGGAAATGCTGCGTTTCCTGATGGGGCTGTGAGCCCCTCGTCTGTGAGGGGAGCGGTTCTCTTTTCCCAGTGAAGTGTCCTTAGATGGCGACTTGGTGACTCGTTTGTCCCGGTCAGCATCTGAGCGACTTGGCCGTTCTCGTACAGGTGATCTGGACTTCCGACCCGCTCTTTCCTGGTTTGGTCTATCGTCCCGTTGAGGAGAGGAACGTTTATCAACACGACTGACTTTCTGCTCACTTTTCAGGTTGGAAGGAGAACTGGACTTCCGTCTCTCCTTGGACCGATCAGCGCTGCCTGAATCTTTTCGATCTTTAGAGCTGCTCCTGCCTCCTCCTCTGTCTTTCACTCCTGCATCCTTACTGCCTTTGGTCCCCTTGTCATGCTTCGACTCCTTGGCAGGTTTATCTTCAGACTTACTCCAACTACGACGCTTGGAGCTGGATTTACTAACTTCTGTTGAGTCCCGTCTAGATTTCCCACTCTTCCCCCCTCTGGGAGATATGGGTTTCCCTGAGCTGCTCCTTGGACGCTGTTCTCCATTTCGGAACCTTGCATCTCCATCCTCTTCAGATCCAGAGTTATAGCCCTGAAGGATCAAACCCATGCCAGACTGAACCTTGCCCTCCATCAACTGGCTGTCCAGTTCAGCTTTAATCATGGCTCTCTGTTTCTCCAAATCCTCCAGCAAAGCCCGGTCATCCAGACTGGGATTTCCGGAGGACGGGGAAGATTCCATCTTCCTCTGGCTGGAGGAGCTCAAGAGGACGGCAGCAGAGGGGGAGGAAGCCTCTTTGCTCTTGTGTTTCCTGTGTTTATGACGATGCTTGCGTTTGCGTTCCTTGTCTTCATCAGATGCATGCTTGTGCTTTTTGTGTTTACTGCGATGCTTGTGTTTTTTCCTCTTGTGTTTACCGCTGCTGCTGTGATGTTTGGACTCTTCCACAACCTTCTCTTCCGTATTTCCAGCTTCCTCCTTCCATAAAAGTAAAATTATTAGTTCAAATTATTCAAGCTCATTTAGATTTAAACTTTTTAAGAGAAATTTTACAGGACATGGGCTCAAATGTTACTAAACTTTGAGAAGAATGGCAGTAAACTAAGTATTTGTTTCAAATGAAAACTAAATCTCTTTCAGAGAAAACAGTTATGGGATTACTCTGATCCTTAAAGTAACATTAATTACCACCACTGATGATTCTTTTTATAAGTCTTGCTCTTGTTCACCCCTACCTCTTCCTCCTCCTCTTCCTCAGACAGGTCTCCGCTGTCCTCGTTTGCACTTCTTTCATGGCTTTCCAGATCTTGCTTTCTGTTTGAGAAGAACAATATAAGATGAACACAAAAATGCTACATGAAAGTGAAAAATGTGACACTTTCCATAATCTGTGGCGAAAAGACACAAAATACACCAACATGTGACTAACAAGTTACTTTCTGGTGATATTTTACCTCTTTTATCAATATAAGTCAGTTTGACATTATTGTCTAAATTACAGACTCCTATAAGACGAGAATGAATTATTACTTGTAACACATGCCACTTGTTGGTAGTTAACCATATACATATAATGTGTGCGCAACAAATATTTAACTCATGGTCATATTGATGAACACATTCAGCAGGGTCTGATCAACTTCTCAACTTTTAATAAGAGTGAACATGCTACTGATTATTTTGGTTAAGTTGAACACATTCAGTTCTAATGGTTATTCTCAAAAACCTTGTTTTCACAATTTTAATAGATTCAATTGTACTATTCAAAATTAATCTAACGCGCGAAACTGCTTTGTGCGAATCCAGAATAACGTGAAGACCTTATAACCCCTAAAACTAAACAAACGGTAGAGTTAGGATAAATCAAGGTTACGTAATGTTTTCGATTTAACTTTAAACCGGACTGACGCTAAACTTAATGTTACGCCAAATAATGACACAAATGATGCGTCATCGACACTTGTTTAATGAATAGTCAGGTTCACCTGCTAGTCCTTCCTTTAATCCAAACCGCTAATGCGTTAGCTGGGATGCTAGCTTAGACATGCTAAACGACTTAGCAAATTGCTAATTTCATCACAGAATCGCTGCAAGAGAAAACTATATTTCTTTCCCTGTTGATGTTCTAAAATTCACATTGTATATTGGAGCAAACACAAAAATAAAATGATGATACGCCTTTATTTGGTCTGCACTGCACGAAACTCAAAACCGACTGAGCTAAAGAGCACTAGCAACTAGCCGAAAACGATCCACAGCCTTTAGCATGTAGTTGTGCTCGTCCATACAACAGCGTGAATCTGTGTATATCGGAGTCCACAGTTCTGATGCTCTTCTTTCATTTCAGACCTCCATGGCATTTGCAACTCACATCCATCTGCCCCAGCTGTCTTTAAATACATTACTCACACGTGTTCGTTTCCATTATTCATTCTTCTGGACATGATGTCCATCTCGACGTCTGCCATTTTCCTTAGCTGAGGAGCCCTTTCTTCTTCGGCTAATCAAAAGAGCAGTCAAAATGTTATCCGCCACCTGGTGGTTTGGAGACGCACTGCAAACAGGAGTTTGTTCACAAAAAGCAACTTTTCTTTACCCCTTTTGTCCACCAGGATGCGCAACTGTTTAACTTTGAAAATCCAAACTGTTCTTTAGTGGCATCAGTGCATGAGTTAGATTTTATCTTTGCGAGGAGGCTGCATAAAATGGAAGAGCTCAAGCTACTTTTATTGCAAAGAAATAAAGGAACAAACAGAACAGCTGGATGTGATTTGTTGCCAAATTTTTTTCCAAACCTCTGATCCTGATTTTGTTGTGCTTATCATCTTTTTGATTATCGTTTTGGTATGACTGCACATAAGAACAGTCCAACTACTTCTAAATACTTCAAATTATTCATGAATATATTTTCCGGTCATTGTTTTGATAGACTTTTCTAAAAAAATCTGTCAATCTTCCTGCCTGATATTCCTACTTTTGATTAAAAAAAAAACACATTTGGCTATCTTCTGCAGAAAGAACATAAATTATATTAACTTTTGGAATTCATTTAAAACACAATTATTTTTTATATTTTATGCTTTTTACAGGTCGGTTCACCTCATATATATCCACTTGCTTTGCTCAGATATTAGCCCACCAATATGCTTTTTACTGCATCTGGCTTAAATATTTGCATCAACTCAAAGATGCACGTTTCTGTGACCACATCTTGTTTGAGTTGATACAAAGTTTGTTTGTGAGATTATGTTGATCATCCTACATGTACAGCCTGAGCCTGAGCTGTGAAACCCTTCAGGGGAAGACTTAAAAGGCTATAAAAGGATAAAAAAACAAGAGGAAAAGATCTTTCTTGTGGAGGTTGTTCAAGTTTACCAGCACCGCAGGATCGCCTTCCAGATCACATGGTTCCCTCCTTCATGTGAACTGTTGGTATGCACAAGGAAAAAGTTACATAAATGCTTAGTTAATTTTTTTTTCTGCCAGTTAGGGTTTAAAATAGCAACAATTTGACTCAATCTTTTTTTCATGGCACCTTTTTAAAACAGTTTACATCATATAGATTTATGGAATTTAAGCACATAAATAAACCAAGATTAATTCTTATAAATAAGCTTCACTATCTTTAGCTTCAATTCCAGAATTAAAACTTTTTATGTGTATTATGGTAAACAGTACAAAAAGTAATTTATTTTAAAACATATCTGACACTAAGAAAATCCTCAAATTATTTTGTGGACTAATTTAATTGTTTAAAACTATTAAAAAGCTTTACAATATGATATTTAAATACATTTTTCACGTTTAATCACGACAGAATTTTTTTATTAGCTGCTTTCAGACCTGCCCAGATCATTACAGAAAACATTAAAAAGAAAACCACAACTTGTGTCGGGAAGCTAAAAGCTGCACAGATGATGGTTTTTATCTACGCCGTGAAAGCACATGACTTTCTGAGACGCAAAAGCCTTAAAGGGATGTTATTATCTGCTCTTGACAGTTTTATATGAGGCAATAAATTGTGTTAGAGCGAGGCACCTGTGGTTGCTTATTCACAGTGGCGAGAAAGTAAAGTAAGCTTGACAATATGGATGCATTAACGCTGACAAGCTGGCAGATGGGAACAAATCTCTGGCACTTTACAGATCTGCAGATGTTGCTATTATCACTGTACGTATTTGGATGACTTCCTGCTTTATGTAAACGAGTATAAACAACAACAAAAAAATACAATCAGTCCAATCTGAAAGTGTTTAAGATTTAAGAAAACGTTAGAATACAAGATATATTTCATGTGTACTAAAAGTGCAGGCAGGCTAAAGCTGTAACTCAGACGGGCTTTCAGTGTGTCTCAGATTTATCTGGTAAACTTGTGCACTGTATGTCTCACTACAGATTAAAGTCCCAGTCATAGAGGTATTAGATATTCCAAGAGTTGAAACCTCTGCTGCTCAGTAAATTATTATGTTTACAGTGTGTTTTAAATTCTGCTGTGCAATCTGAAAACCAAACTCTGTCACACACTTTGCAGGTTCTAACGTACAACATAAGAATAAAAATTGTTTTTCCTTTGACTTTTGATTTCTTCATATCAATTCTACACCTGTAATCTGAATCCTATTGCGCGTCCATTTGTAAATCAAGTCTACGAGAGTGATTTATGAAACTCTTCCCTGTATGTAAAGTAAAATGGATGAATTTTAAAATGAAATATTTCCATGAAACTGGTTAGTGACATCACAGTGGCTCCAGATTGTCTCCAAGACTCAGAACAGAGAAAACCATCCCACTAGAGTAGCACGACAAGCCTGGATTATATTAGCACCAGAGGTTAACACCAAGAGCATTATACTATAATTTACACACAGTAACAACATGTTTACTGAAAGAGATCAGTGGCATGTGTGTGGGCTGTTGTCAAGGTGTTTGTCATCCCCTTTTAGTGTGGGATCAGGTTCATTATTAAGAACATGAACCATCATTCTGGATAACGATGTTTGTTTTTTGGACCCAGTGTGCTGCCAGAAGAACCAGAGATAAGTAAAATGAATGCAATGTTTTATTGTATGGATGATGGGTTTATACAAGGAGATTCAGGAGTTCTAGAAGAATGTTAGATTCAATCCTGAAGGAATATTTTTTTTTGTTTCAGGCACAGAGGGGAGTGTACAGGTTCAGGAATCCAGGAGGAGAGGAGTGGTGGAGAGCAAGCATGTACAGTAAATGGTCCGAGGCAAGCAGGAGTTCCAATCAGTTTTTAACAAGAGGTAAATAGACAGAGAAATAACACAAGTTACTAAAAACTTTCCATAGAAAGACTTAAAGAGTCCATTTCATACAAATTTCAGGACTTTGTGGTTATTTCTTAAGTATTAACCAGTAATATGAAACATTTTATATCTAAAAAACATCAGGAAACACTGATTAACAGACCTTTCAATCTGTCTGCATTAACATTCGGGTGGTTCCGGCTCCTTCTGTCAGGCTGCTTCGTCAGCAGCTCGTTCATATTCATTGTTCGAATTTGCTGGACTCTGATTGGCTAACAAACTAGCCTATGAGAGCAAGGTAGACTGTTTCCTACCCCGCTGTGCATGGAAACGTCAGATGTCGTGTCTTCCTGTTTGCAACGTCTTATGCTAACAACTTTTTAGCCTGCAGCATGCTACGTGTGGTTTCAACTGCGGGAGCTGCCGAAAACTAACGAACAAAGGAGTTGTGATGAAACAGATACAGGTCGTTCGGACTTGGGAGAAATCAGGTTTTATCACCACCTGCGTAGTTTGAGAGATAAAAACTGAAAGAGAAGTTGTTGACCTGTTTTCACACCCACTATGAAGGTAAGAACACCTGTGGAGCAAAAATATTCAACAGAAACCTCAGAAAAACATTTTTTAATGGAAGGGCCTCTTTAAGAAGAAATGCCCAAGAAGTTGGTCAACGATTGATTCAAAACTTTGTCACTGGAGTGACGTCTCAGGCCTGCTTAATGAGACCGGATGAGAATCAGCTGTGTGAGCTGAGGCAGGAACCTCAGAGAGCCAGAGCATCATCAAGATGCACAAGAAGAGCTGCTCACTCACCACCTAAGAAATGATAGAAAGGGAGAAGAAAGAGAACGGAGGGGTTTTACACAGAAAGATGAACCTGACAGTTAAAAGCCATCTTTGGGGTTGTATCAGTTTTGATATATTTATTTACTGTTCATGTTAAACTTTTCCTTGTAACAAACACATCTGTTCTCTGGAACTTACATTGTCTTAATAATGGAATGAAGTGACAGATATTAGGTCTGCCTCACCCCATCAGAACCCCCCCCACTCGCTTCAAGCTGCAGACACAATACACATCAGGCCATAAAACATGGAGTCCAACAGATGCTCAGTGAGGACAACCACACTCCATTATGGAGCCTGTTATAGACACTCAGGCTGTTTGCTAACCCCCGTCACCCCGGCCTCTCCACTCTTCACTGGGTTTTGTCTGCTGTAGTGTGGACGACTCGAGAGTTATGGCCTGGAACAGTTTCCTCTGAGCAAAGCCGCACCAGTGCTTCTCAGTGAAAAGCCGACGTCTGCCATCATAAACGCAGATGTTCTTTGTTCTCTAACAGATGTGACCATCTTTGTTTCAGATGCTTTCCTTTTCCTTTTCTGAACACTTTCACAGTTTGAACCTCCAGTGATTATTTTCTGAAAGAAAAGTGCTGACACGATTTATTAGGGTATAAAGAATTTGGTCTGGATGTACAACCCAAACATATGGCCTTGTCGTATAGGATTATATTTATGTTTGAAGAAAACATAAATATAATCCATTTGTCTTTTCTTTTTGTCACCAGTGACAATTTTCCTGTCATGAGTCGGTCCAGTGGACCAGTAGACTGCTGCATTAGCCAAATATATCTGAAGCAGTCTTTATTTTCCACTTTTAAAACATTCATTTAATACATTGAGCCATAATATATTGACCCACATGGTTAAAAGCTGAAAATGATCATCATGTGGTCTGATTACATTTAATGCCAAAGAAATAGCTTTTATCTAAATCTGGAAACGCTCATCGCTCATTTGTCATCTTGAATTAATCTAAAGTAAATGTCAGACTTTAAAGTTGAATATTCTATTTTTGTAAAATTTAATATATTTTTTATAGAACCAGTGATGGTTAAATACATGCTGGCTTCAAATGTTAAAATGCCTTGAGTCTCGGGGATTGTTCCCCCCCCACATCCTTCCAGAAAAGATAATTAAACACTTGGGCTCAGTGACATGTAAGTAAGTACTTCACGCCCCCACCCCATAATTTTTCCTGTTGGTTTGGCATTTCCTCTGCTTTAATATAAGAATATTGATGAAAAGATCTTTGACGATGAGTGTATTTTTCCACATAAAGTACTTTTTTCCGATGAATGATACTGGATCGAGGTCCTGAGGCAGAATGTGCTGACTCAGTAAATGTGGCCAAACCTCAGATTAAAGCTCTGCTATAAACATACAGATCCTATTATTACACGTGACTAGAAGAAGTTTCTGATAATACAGAAGCAGTTTGTATATGGAATATAATAATCAGTTGTTCTTCACATAAAATACAACAAAGAACATTCCTAAATTACACTCAAAAATCAAACAAATTAAAAGTTTGAGGTCATCATGAAGTTACTAAAGGGTGTTTTTTCCCTGTACAGTCATAGTGAGAATTGGGTTCACATAAGCCCGACTCATTTCCTGTGAGTGTTAGATTCTGGCTCTTTGTCCTGGAACTACCAAAGTTCAGAGAGAGTCCTGTGGTGTGGTCCTGTTGGTCTCATGGAGACAA
This sequence comes from Pachypanchax playfairii, assembly GCA_006937955.1. NCBI lineage: Eukaryota > Metazoa > Chordata > Actinopteri > Cyprinodontiformes > Aplocheilidae > Pachypanchax > Pachypanchax playfairii. Next base: position 1,560,333 of record SSNP01000095.1, read on the forward strand.
AACCTCCAGCAGACCTCGGAACAGTTTGCAAATGAGTGTGAAGCAACTTGCACCTCCAAGTCTGAGACCATGGTTCTTCACACCCTGTGTGCAATCGATGGCAAGAACTTGTTGTGGCCTAAATTATTTATCCCCCTTATGAAATTTGACAACGCTCTTGATTTCTCCATGGAAATGACCCTGAACAGCTGTTCGTTATTTTGGAATCAAATACACTATAAAAACAACGTCTGCTAAGTTTACTTAGAATATTTTATTGATACACTGAGAGGGCTAAAATGAGACATCTAAAATTATTCACCTCCTGGCCATTAATAGTCAGTAATGAAGCCTCTCTGAGCCACAACTGACTAAAGTCTCTTTGAGTAGTAGAGTAGAGGGATTTTTTTTTCTTCCATTATAAAATTGTTCTAAATGGTTCAGATTACAGGTTTCTGAACATGATCATTCACTTTGAGCATCCACTACAGATTATCAATAGGATTGAGGTCTGGGAACTGTGCTGGCCACTGCAGGATCTTGGTTTTGGTATCCTTGAAGAATTGTTAGATTCATTTCAATGCATGCTTTGGGTCATTGTCTTGTTGGAAGACCCGGCAATGACCTAAACCTAGACTACAAGCAGATTTCTGAATATTCTCCCTCAAAATGTTAACATCACTTTCTTTTCTCATGATATCACCTGAACAGACTCCCTGTACCTGAACAGCCCACAGTATGATGCTCCCACCACCATGTTTAACAGTGGGAACTGTGTTCCTGGGGTTCAAGGTCTCTCCCTTTCTTCAACAAACATAAACAGCATCCATGTGCCCAAACGGTTCCAGTTTAGTCTCATCAGACCAAAGCACAAAATTTCAAAACTCATCAAGTGTAGAAAGCTGTTCTATAACTCATGGGGGGCTAATAACTTTGGCCTCAACTGTACATGTTTATTTCTTATTAACCTTTAGTGAGATTACTTTGTGTTGTGTGTATTTGGTATGTTTTTTTCTGAGCTGCTGCACCATATGAGAAACATTTGCAATCTTATTCTACTACTTACAATAACAATAAAGTCTCTCAGCTGGAAAGCGGTAGATTGCCAGCACCGTTGGGAATGAGCTCCTGCATGTGCGTCGCTGCAGATGCTGTTCTGATCTGTCACGATGAACATGGAGCTGATGATGTCAATGGTCTAGTCCTCACCTGTGGTCATGCATAATGTGTAATAACCAAAAGAATGACATCCAGGCCTCCAAAATGAGCTTCCTCTGTTAGTTGGACTCAACCTCAGGGTGAAAGTAAAGAGGATTCTGAAGGAGCTCAGAGAGTCCCTCTGGATAAGCTTGAGAGGTTTGTGAATATCTGCTTTAAGCCCTTAATTTTAATTAAAGCTAAATAAATATCATTTGTAAATTATCTCCTGTTTTTTTTTAACTATTAATGTTTCTTTATTTGCTGTTTTTTGAGGGCAGACTCAGTCAATAAAACATGACCAGACTGGGAACTTAAACCAAACTATCAGCTGACATGACAAAGATGTGTCAGAGAGTCATCTGAGCTTTGTAAAATGTTAAATATAAAACAAAATTTCACCTCACAGTATATTTAACACCAGTCTGCTGTAGTTTATCATTAGAAGACATCACCTGAGTTTTCTTCCCGCTCTATAATTTCAGCTGCTGTAATGATACAGATCAGTTGTTGGTGCTGTGCAGATGTCCAACAAGGTTCTATTTGTAACTAATCATTTCTCATTATAAACAACCACCGAGAACAAACATCATCATTTTAAAAACATCTCATACACATGCTAACATTTGTTATGTTTCTATTTAAGGATCATTTTACATGTTCTTGTTCAGAATAACTTGTTAAGAGTAACAGAACTTTTAAATTGTTCTGGTAACAAAGTTCAGGAAGTCACATTCAGCTGTGCACACAGTAATACTGAAAGCAACAAATAATAAATACATTTTTAGAATGAGTTCAGTGTAATTCTATCTGTGGTTTATAATGTGGAAGATCACGTTGAAGGAGAAACTTCCTAAAAATGTCCTTGCTTTGGGAATTCCCTTGTTTTTTTTAAACGTTAAAATTTTCACAGCAAATTAAGTAAAAACCATTTGATAAAACTTTACACTGCAGTCAGTTTGCATTACATGGTTATTCAAATGCAAATAACTATTAGAGTACAAATGCTTCCTGAGTAGCACAAATATTTGTTTTCATAATGCACCAAATTGCAGTTATGAGCAAGTTATAATAAATTAGATTATTATTATTTTTATTATTATTACTTTACAGAACTTTATTCTTATGTGCAGGTGCCTTTGTAAGTCTGTACAGATTGAAATTTTTAATGTTTGCATTCACTTCCGATGAAGATGCTACTTCCTGTTGAATCATTGTAAATTGCTTTTACCAGACAGACAGCTCTTTTCCTTCGCCACGTTTGATAATTAAAGCTGACTCATCATTTCTTGCCTTGACCAGAACTTCCTTTAAAGATCTTTTATTAGTCTCTGCCTGTATGAAACATGCATATGCTGGTTACTGGAGCCAAATGCAGCAAATCTCAATTGTTTTGGTTGCACTGTCACGACGTGCATCATAAAAACAGGAATTCAGATTTAAGACACTTTAGCATTGGCTTATCTTTTTAAAATCAAATGTTTACATTAACATTTGCCTTCTTAAAATGAATACATTGTTGGTTTGTGTCATTAATTTTAAATTTATGTTGTCTTTTCTCACATGGCATTGATACACATGGATCTTTAATATGTAAAAAAGTTAAGAATTGCTAACAAGCTGCCAGTATTCTCTTAATATAAAAAGTAGAGCAGTGTTCTGCAATGTCAAGATCATTACAGTTAAACATTGTCAGAATATTTGCAGAACTGTTACAACAAACTAGCTGTAAAATACAGGCAACTCTAATGTCAGTATTTAAATGGAAGGTAAAATTTCCTCAGATTAATACGAGTTATTTAACCAACCAGATGTTGTTATTTGAGCTAAAACCGATTTGCAGAGTCACACAATCTGTCAGCTGAAACCAAACATGACTTCCCATTTTAATTAAAATTTGGCAATTTCAAACAAGCACCCAAAAGGGAATTCATAAATTAATAAATCCAGTTTAACAAAACTAGTAAAGGTTTACACAACAAGCTATTTCTGTTCAAGGTAACATAACATCAGTGGATCAAGCTGTTTTGACTTGGTTTAGTGTCATAAAGGTACAATTCGATCTGGGTTTTAATATCTTACAGAATTAACTGTCAGCTTGTCATTTCAGTTAGAACTATTCTCTATTTCTCTTAACTCTTATTGTGCAAAACTCTATAACACGTATGAATTTATCTTTTCAAAACCTTTCTACAGAAATCTACTTAATAAATTCTGGAAGTGTTGCAGCTCTTTCACTTGTAGTTTAAAACCAACCAGTTAGATTTTACAGTGTAGCTGAACGTTTATTCAGGCATTTATGGATCATTTATCAAAACCCTCAAACTCTGGGCCATTTCTATTGCCAGCCAATAAAATAACATCAATTGGAGACACAATGATTAAATAAAAGCCCACATGGATCAAATGGAGATGCTAGATCAGCATAAAGTACTACACAAGATTGTTTTTATTGGCATGAACCAGTTTAAATCCAACCAAAAGTTGTTTTAGGACTGGATGAGGTTGCAGCAGTCAACCAGTTATTTTCAAACGTGTAATTTTCGAGCTTGAGGGTGCCGCTTTTTAAAGAAAACATGCTGTGGCATTAAATGCAGGGTCATTAATAACTAGTTGACAAAATTTAGGATTGAAAAATAGAGAATCTTGAATTTGCTGATGCAAAACCTTTGCATTCTTGCACAGTTGCACCCTGTTGTCAAGGAGGGAGGAAGGAAGGAGGGATGGAAGGGAGGAAGCAGGAGGGAGGAAGATGTGTTGAAAAGAAAAGCAACAAGAAAGTTTGAACTCTCTGAACTTCGAAATGACAAAACAGAAGAAGCAGCATTATAGCCTTCCTAAATTTATTTATTTCTAATGATCATTTATTAAACTCGTATTTTACTACTTTAGGAATTCTTGCTGATACCAAATCAGTTTTGCAGAGTCGTTCTTATCTTTGTCTCTAGAGTCATTTGTTCACAAAGTCATGCCACGTTTGAGATTCCGCCTGTGATGGGCTGAGCAAACAGCCATCCTCCTCCTTCTCCTCCTCCTTCTCCTCCTCCTCCTCCTCCTCCTCCTGTTTTTATACTCTACTGCAGCTGTCTGACGCTCAGAGAGGGCTGACAGAAAACTTCCTCAAGTTGCCTTCCCTTCTTTTGCATGGATGTAATTTGCTGATTTTTCGGCCTTGACTCCTTCAGCACCCCCCCACTCCCAACACACACCTCCTGAGTTTTATTCCAGTATGCCGGGGGACTGACGGGATGGCATCGGCTGTGTTTGAAGGGACGTCGCTGGTCAATATGTTTGTCCGGGACTGCTGGGTTAACGGGATCCGGAGACTCATCATCAGCCAGCGTGGGGAGGAAGAGGAGTTCTTCGAGATCCGAACTGAGTGGTCCGACAGGAACATTTTATATTTGCACCGGAGTTATTCCGATCTGGGCCGACTGTTTAAAAAACTGTTGGAATCGTTCCCTGAGGACAGAGGAGACCTCTCTAAATCCCCACTGATAGAAGGTTGGTCTGATGGGAGACACACTGTATGACACACTGACAGGAAACGATGACAGATCCGCTATTATTAACTCTACATTTCGGGGTGACATTAGGTGCGTCTTTCACTTGTATAGCTGCACCCAAAAGTTGTTCAAAAATAAGGCGAACACACAGCAGAATTTCAAAATAGCCTATTTTAAAAACAGTAATTCAGTTTTCCACATCTGAGAACAGAAATAAAGTTCTATTGTATTTTATATATTCATATTTTTCAATTATAGCACTTTTGGGGGACAGTTTAGGTTTTGTTTTTGCTCTCATATTAAAATTCAAAACAAGAATCTGCTACTGGACTGAGTGGTGGAAAAGTTTGCCAGTTTAATCCTTGAATATTCATGTTCCTGCAGCACAACAACAGCTGTTTTGTGCCTTTTTTCATTTCATAGTCAGACACTTTAACCAAAACAGCTGTGAGAAAATATCACATATTTTCACATGTAACCCATCCACCTTGGATTATTTTATCCATAATGAGGATGATTTTTTAAAATTTTGTGTGAGAAAATTAAATAGAAGAAGACAAGATAATTAGACTTATCAATAAAAGGTCAAAGTTACCCTGAACTGCTCTGCACGTGTTTGTTTGGATGGTAATAATTAACAGAAATCCCTTTAGGATGTGAAACGTGTTGTGCAAGAGATGAAACCAACATGTTTCTAATTCTTATCAATATTTTGCACCTAAAACTGTACAAAACTGACACGCTTAGATCACTTCAAAAAAGAAATGCATCGATCACAGTTTTCTTTGATGATTCCGATTGACACCCCAGTCCCATTCCGACTGCTCTCTAAGAAATATAAATCTTTCTCTATAATGTCTTGTTCTTGTTTTAATTTTATCTTCTTCTACTTAAAACAACACAAATTTACTTCCTTTCATTCTCTCACTGTTGTTAGAAATGTAAATAATGGTCTTTCAAGTTTTTGGACAAATTTATAGAAAGAGAGTCAATAAGTTTTTGCACACCTCAAAGTGTATAAAATACATCATTGTTTTAAGTGGTAGCCGATTCCATGAAGATATTATTTATAAAAATCTTAAAGATTAGATTCTGCCTGTGATGGGCTGAAACAAACAGCCGTCCTCCTCCTCTTCCTCCTCTTCCTCCTTCTATATTTTATAGGAAGTTAACTTTCCATCTTTACTCATTACAAACTTCCACACCAAGACATGTTGCAGTGTAGAATTATCCAAAGGTTTGTTTATGGGCTCAACATTTTAAACACACAGCTGCTTTACTTAAATCAGTAACATTTTATTTTTATTTAAGAAATTGTAATAAGTATTTGGCCTGAAGGCATTTTTAGTATAGTATAGTATAGTATAGTATAGTATAGTATAGTATAGTATAGTATAGTATAGTATAGTATAGTATAGTATGGTATGGTATAGTATTGTATAGTATAGTATAGTATAGTATGGTATGGTATGGTATGGTATGGTATAGTATAGTATAGTATGGTATAGTATAGTATGGTATGGTATGGTATGGTATGGTATGGTATGGTATGGTATGGTATAGTATAGTATAGTATAGTATAGTATGGTATGGTATGGTATGGTATAGTATAGTATGGTATGGTATGGTATGGTATAGTATAGTATAGTATAGTATAGTATAGTATAGTTTTTAGTATAACTTGTTAGCTCATTAGCAGACAAATGAGAGTAACTTGGTACTTTAATTCCTAAAACATAAAAATGTTTATAGTATTTTTTGCTTATAGATGTATATATTAATGGTCTTAGTCTTGTGCTTTCTATCGGGTTGAGGTAACAGCAGTATCTGAGTCAGGACTTCTGGAGACTGTAACCTTCAGAGTTGCATCTCGTGTTGTGATACCCTGCGATTGCCACAGATTTGGCAGCAGCTCCTGATTTATTCTGTGCATTTGATCCCCCAGAGTTTCCTTGGCACTTCCCTTTTGTCTCTACCCACTGAGCCTGTACAAATGTTTCGGAAACATCCCTTTAGTGGAAAGCTTTGCTTCCTTCCCAGGCACTGAAATAGCTGACAGAGTTGTTGACAGCTCTCTGAGTTGCCTCTGCCAGTGCAGCGTGTCGTGTATTTTGGGAAGAGACGTTTCAGATCTTATGACTGACTTTTTGCCTCTTTATTCTGTCGGTCACGCTTCTTATCCTGATCACAGACATAAATTAGAATTAGAGCTGTGATGAAAACGGGTGGCTGAAACAGACGTCAGACTTACTTCAGTCACTCAGATGGTTTTAATGTTTCACTGGTGGGTCATGAACCACAAGGTTTATTACATTCACTTAATGGGTTTTTGTCACTTCCTGCCTCTATTCAATATTTCATTTGCATCTTCAGCTTCTTGGATTGACAATCTTAAGGAAAAAAGGCTCTGCTTTGGCCTTTCTCAGCCTACTTTCCTCCAGTTTCTGGCTCCAGCCATGTTTTCCTGTTTTTGTGCATCACCCAGGCAACAAAGAAGGCGTGTAGAGAGTCTCAGACTGATGTCATGGTGGGAGAGAGACTCAGAGGATGAGTGGGAAAGGAGTGGATTTGCCATATTTAGTCTGTAAAAACCTCATGACACTTACTGTAGATGTGAACACAAGCAGGACGTCATTGTTCACAATCCACATGAAAGCAGCAAATTCTGCAGACTCAAGCAGCGTCCAAATTCCCCTTTTCTTACAGTCTTTTTCTACTTCCTAGAAAACAAACACTCTTTGTTTAAGTAAAGTAGTCGTGGACGGGGTATGGGCAGCAGTTTTGTTTTTGTTTGTGGTGTTTTTAGAGAACTATGTAAGTAAATAAAAGTGCTCTTTCATGTACAGTATAACACCCACAAACAGTATTTCTCTTTCCGAGATGTCTTTTGGATGGATAGTTTTACAGTACACAGTATAATAATTTGTCTGTTGTTTTGAATGATGAGGAGCCTGATGAGATGATTGATACTAATATAAACTTTTTACCATCCATCCATCCATCCATCCATCCATCCATCCATCCATCCATCCATCCATCCATCCATCCATCCATCCATCCATCCATCCATCCATCCACCCTTCCATCCATCCACCCACCCATCCATCCATCCATCCATCCATCCATCCATCCATCCATCCATCCATCCATCCATCCATCCATCCATCCATCCATCCATCCATCCATCCATCCATCCATCCATCCATCCATCCATCCATCCATCCATCCATCCATCCATCCATCCATCCTCATAACATGGTGGTAACAGGTCCAGGAGGAAAACCCAGACATCCCTCTCTCCAGCAACACTCTCCAGCTCCTCCAGGGTTGTAATTGTCCAAGGCAATAACACCTTCATTACCTCAGACATCTCTCACTCCATCCTACCATCTCTTGTGGACAATAAATCAAGATAATTGAACTCTTCACACAAGGAGCATTCCACTTTTTTCTGGTCAAGAACATTAGCTATAGACTCAGAGGAGTCATCCACCCTCGTGTACCCTAAAGGTAATGTCTTAAAGATGCCAGCAAAACATTGTCCTCTGCAGAGATGAGACACCAAGGTTCCCAAACAAGACACCCTCCTCTATGACTCTGTACTTGAACACCACAAACAGGTTTGGGGGAAAAGGGGCAACCCATTTTGTACACTTGTGCACTTTTCTCATAGTGTTGGTTTTGCTACATATTTCCCCAATTGCCCATTTATTTTAGATTTCCAGCAGTTTGGTCAGAAATAACTTGTTGTAAGATATCTGTTATGTAACAGATAACACTGCTAATTAGGCATTTTGCTTGTTTTTTTTTTCTGTTGATATTATTTGATGAAGGAGGAAAAGGAAAGGATGTCCTGTTAACAAGGCATTTCAGATCATCTCCCTAAGGAACAGGTGCAGATGGGATACTTGCTGTTGATTATGGCATAATTTATCTTGTTTGCCTTCATGCGCAACAATAACAAAAAAGTACGAAAGACGTTCCTTCTGTAACACAACTCCTTTTTTAATCACATGATCAGTCTTGTCTCCATCATGCTGACTGGAGTATTTAGAAACATGTTGATCAACCTGCGGTTGGTGGTTATATGATAAAGCATCATTCGGCAGACTAGCTTGTCGAGTCTTTGCAGAAGATTTCTGCAACTTTTAGGATGTAACTTTTGCAGCATTAAAATGTTTTAGATAACATAAAATGGTTCATTGTGAACAAGTCTGAGCTCTTACTCATCATGGCATTCTATTGCATTCTATTAGTATATAATGTGTATCTAATTAGACATATTATTGATGCGTCATTTTTCTCTTTTGTTACACTACATTTATCTCAAAAAGCAGAAAAGCAAAAGGTGACAGCTAACAGAGCAACAACAAAAAAAAAACGCTTCATAGTCAAAAATGTCATTAAATGTAGAAAGAAATTCTTTTAGGAGGGTGACACCGACTGAGTGATTGTGGCATAATGAAACCAGGAAGTCCATGCAGGAAATAGACACTTAAACAGGAAATAGGAGGAAATAACTCTCAGGGATTTTTGTTGGAAAGACATGCCTGTTTTTATGGTAATCCTTCTGAAGATTCTTTCTGTTTTGTGGATAATTATATTATAGGACATATTAGATCAAATGGCTGCAGGAATATATTTTTGACAAGCTGTGACACAGCTGTGTTTTAAGTTTTGTCATGCTGTTGGAGGTGTGCTGCACAGAGAAGACTGCTGGGAATCCAGTACATTTCTGTATTTGTTGCTGTTAACACTGATGAACTTTTATGAATAAAATTCAGTTCAGATATTTTGCTGAAACATTTTTCATGCTTCAAATCCTTATTTGTATCAGTATCATTTATGTTCTATTCCAAAAAAAGTCTGAAGCTGATTCTCATATAACATCCATCTGATGTGGCGAATCATACTAACTTAATAAAGATGCATTAGCTTATGACATCAGGATTAAGTTTGCACAGTGAGTTTCCCCCCGTCTTGATCATAACAGTTTTTTAATTCTCAATTTAGAAAACGTTCTTATTTTACTGGGATGCAGCCGAACTGTCAATTAATTGTTGTGTTTTTAATTGGTTAAAGATGCAAAGCTCATGCAAAAGGCTAAATTCAGAATTGTTTTCAATTTTTATCAGATCTGATTCCACCCACTTTCCAAATGTCCACAATATAGCTAACCAGCTAATCTAACCTTGAGCCCCCCCTCCAAAAAAACAAAAAACAAACCAGTTAACAATGAATTTGTTGTCTTTTATGTTTCAACACAGGCTAGTCTTTTGAAATTTAGAGTTGACAGAAAATTATAAAACTTGAAGGCGAAGCCAAGACAAAAGAAAAAGCCTCCCAGCCGGCTGCAGCATAAGTTTTAGATCCCACCTCCTTCATCTTGTGTTGTTTCATGTTCAAATGTTCATTCTACTAAAGGTTTGGCTGCAATTACTTTTTTGAGGCTCATAAACATCCTGAATGTTTGTGGATGAGTAGGTGGGATTTTACAGCCCCACGTCTTTGGAGGGGAGACTTTTGTCCCAAAAATAAATCATGGCAGCGCCAATGAAGACATTTAAAAAAAACCACACCAATGCTATCGTTCATATTTTTAAAAGACTGTTTGTAATGGTTCTTTTTAAAGAGGCCATTTCAAACAAATTTCAGGACTTTGTGGTTATTTCTTAAGTATTAACCAGTAATATGAAACATTTTATATCTAAAAAACGTCAGGAAACACTGATTAACAGACCTTTCAATCTGTCTGCATTAAAATTCGGGTGGTTCCGGCTCCTTCCGTCAGGCTGCTTCAGCTGCTTCGGGCAGCAGCTCGTTCATATTCATTATTCGAATTTGCTGGACTCTGGTTGGCTAACAAACTAGCCTATGAGAGCAAGGTATGCTGTTTCCTGCCCTGCTGCACATGGCAACATCAGACGTCGTGTCTTCCTGTTTGCTACGTCTTATGCTACAGCTTTTAGCTAGCAGCATGCTAGGCGTGGTTTCAACTGCGGGAGCTGATGAATACTAACAAACAAAGGAGTTGTGACGAAACAGATACAGGCCGTTCAGACTCCGGAGAAATCGGGTGTTATCGCCACCTGCGTAGTTTGAGAGATAAAAACTGAAAGAGAAGTTGTTGACCTGTTTTCACACCCACTATGAAGGTAAGAACACCTGTGGAGCTGAAATATTCAACAGAAACCTCAGAAAAAATGTTTTTAATGGAAGGGCCTCTTTAAGAGAAAAGCATAAAAATAAAGACTACCAATCTGGGAGAAAATATCCTATAAACACTGGGATGATTTAACCACCAGATCTCTCCTCACAGTGGGATGTAATCACTGTAAATGGAAGAGGCTGGGAGTGCTCACTGTGTCTTTTTACAGTCAATACTTCCATTTAACAGGAACTGCTGTGAATACGTTTCATCTATGCTGCTCACTTGAGACGGAGCCGTGTCATTGTGGCTGCAGCATTTATCTTTATCTTCTCACTTTTTTTCAGCTTGGCAGTAAGTGATGCTTTTCTGGCTCACAGGGGCGGATGCTACTTACTGACAAGACTATTTGACCTCTTAAATAGTTTTTTTTCTTTTTCTGTAGGATTGACATTATGATAAACTTTGTTTGGCAGCCTCTATTATTATGTTTCTCTGTGATTACATGCTGTTAAACAAATGCCAGCAATAACAGAGCATATTCCACAGCAGCAGTTTATACAGCCAGCCTGTTTTAAAGACAGTGGCAGGTAGGTATCATGCAGCATTGTTAATGAAAAGGTTACTATAATAAAAGCTCTGTCAGATTCTTGTTTGGATTGCCCTTTCTCCAAAAAGACTCTCCCAACTTTTTTGGTCTGATATTACAGACAGAGAACAGCAGCAGCTATTAGTACTGGTCAAAGCACAGAATTTGGCATTTTTATCGTGGCTGTTTCTTTGGGCATCAAAGGCTTTTGTTGACTTAATTAGAAGTTTTCTGGGGATTAAAATATTAGGAAGCATTTGAGGTGAATGAAGAAGAAATATAATGATCTTAGAAACACTAAGTTCAAGTTTTAAGTTTATTTATTTATAAAGTACCAGTTCATCAGTGGCGGAGCTAGACTTTTATCGTTGGGGGGGCCATGGGGGGGCCAAGGATATCTCTGGGGGGTCAACTGAAAATGACAACTAACACAGTTGAGAATGACAAGTACCAGTACTATATCTATATACACAGACACACACATATACATGGAGATGTCCTGTGTTCTAATGGTTCTAATTGATAGGATTAATTGAGTATATAAAAAAATTGTGTTGTTGTTGTTAGTGTTGCCTTTAAAAATACTGTGATTGGTTTAATCTCTTTAGAGCAGATGCTAGCTCGCAGTCAGTTGAGGATGGCCTCCAGTGTTTCAATTCAACAAAGGCACACACTGGTAATCTCCTCTTCACAACTGGGGAAGTTTATCTTTCCCATGCTACTTGAAGCCAGCATTACATGGTGTATATTGCACAAATAAGGCCAGCCACTGCGGAATAACGGTGGGTGACATGTCAATCACCTGGGGGGGCCGGTGGGATGTCGGGGGGGGCCGGTGCCCCCCCGGCCCCCCCTCTAGCTCCGCCTCTGCAGTTCATGACAAAGTCATTTCAAGGCACTTTACAAAAAAATCAACCAATTAATTAAAGATTTTCAATCTAAGGAACCAGCTGCTTGGGTTGAATTGTTAATTCAGCGCAATCCTCCATCCTGAGCAGCACGAATGGGGACAGTGGAAAGGAACGACTCCCTTTTAACAGGAAGAAACCTCTAGCAGAACCTGAGAGTAAAGAGAGACAGCAGAGAGAATAAATGTGGTCAGTATGTCCTCTGGCAGTCTAAACCTAGCAGCATAACTAAAGGGATGGATCAGGAGAACCCAAGCTAACCCGGACTATAAGATTGATCAAAAAGGAAACTTTTAAGTCTATTCTTAAAGCTACACAAGGTGTCTCTAGAAGCTGGTTCCACAGGAGAGGAGCCTGATAACTAAAAGCTCTTCCTCCCATTCTACTTTTAGAAACTCTAGGAACTACAAGCAGACCTGCAGTCTGAGAGCAAATTGTTCTGTTCGGAACATATGGAACAATAAGATCTTTATTATAAGATGGAGCTTGGTCATTCAAGGCCTTATACGTCAAAAGTAAAATTTTAAACTTTATTCTGGATTTCACAGGGAGCCAATGAAGTGATGCTAAAACAGGAGAAATATGATCTCTCCTTCTAACTCTCATCAGAACTCTGGCAGCAGCATTTTGGATCAGCTGGAGGTTTTAACAGAACTATTACAACATCCTGAAAATAAAGAATTACAATAATCAAGTCTAGAAGTAATAAATGCATGAACTAATGTTTCTGCATCACTTTGATTAAGTCACTCCTATAAATGGAACAAGAAGAATCACATTACAGGTTTTATTCAAAAATGAAAAAATATACTTTTTTTAAAACTGACATCCTTCCATTTGCAAAGATGGTGCTAAATGATAAGAGTTTACTCTAAAATGCATTATAAAATTGTTGACACCAAACGTTTGGATAGTCCATCACATGTTTTCATATGAACATTTATTTATTCACTTCTTTGTTTGTTTTCCTTGCAGGTCTAGTAAAAATCAAAGAGGCACATGATACTGAGGAGAAGTTAAATGAGGTGGAAAGATTACTAAAGAACGCCATCAACATGCCGTGCAAGGTTGGTAATGTGACTACACCTCCATTAGAGACTTTATACACTAAATGGGACAAAATGATCCTTCAAATGTATCTAAACTCTTTATGTCATCAGCAAAACAGACAGCAGTAACTCAAAGGTCCAAAGAAATATGAGCTAAATTGTTCTTCTTTTAATGTGAAATGTAAATTTATACATGTTTTTATATGTATTTATACCATGTCTTAGCCGTTTTATTATCTGGGGATGATAAAATGCCAGTATGAAACCTCCCTGCTCTCCATTTTAGTCTTGCTCCACTTGCTCCTGCTAAAGCTCAGTGCTAATACAAACTCTTCCCTGCAGTATTCCAGGTCAGAGGTGATGTTGACTTTCTTTGAGCGATCGCCGCTGGACCAGGTGTTAAGGAACGACAAAGTCCACAGAATCCAGCCATGTTTTCAGAGTCCAGTTAAGATATCAGGTAAATGTGCTTGTTTAACATTTAAAAAACGATCTATTGTTGTCAGTCCTAAGGCCTTGATAACGTGTGATGTAACTCTGTCCTTTGTACCCTGCAGAAATCATGAGATCAAATGGATTCTGCCTGGCCAATACAGAAACTATTGTATATGATCACAGTCTCCCAGATGAAAAGGAGAGGCCGTCATCCACGGATTCTGTAGAACATACGTAAGTATTAGGAAAGCCCACCAGTATTCTCATCTGCTTCCTGTACGAACCATGAGCATGCCCAGCAAGATCAGTGGATGTTTGCTTTTTCTGCTAAGATTTGAATATTTCCACGTTAGCTTTTGTGTTGTTGAGAGATGAAGTCTTTAAATGTAACCCCTCCACCCATTTCGTACTTGACAGGAAGTGTGTCTGTACACCTCTTCCTTCCTTCTTTGAGTAGGAAGCAAAAGAGGAACACATTCCTGCTGACGCTTCACACAAAACAACATTTTTTTTCATCTCTCTTGTCAGACAGGAGCTTTTCAGCACACGACCTTTCTGCATGTTGTGGACATTTTACCATCAGCACAGGCCTTAAAACACATAACTACATGAATCCATTTTCTTGTCTTATGGGATAATATATGTCATTGTTTTTCCAGGTATGAGGATGAAACAGAGTTTTTGACAATTGAAGAAGAAGTATGTGATGAACAAACTGAAGCTTATGTCACCAACCTGTCCTACTACCATCTGGTCCCATTTGAAACTGACATCTTGGAATGAAGTGGATGGATATGTTTTTAATGAAACCAAACTATGCAGTGCTACACACAGCTGCTCTGTTCAATGCTGCTGCCATTGGAAACAGCTTGCTCAAGTTTCTTATGGGCCAAAACTGTGAACTGTGGAAGTAACATTATCACCACTTCATCTGCTAATGGGGCATCACCAGTGTGCCTCATCCGCTGCCTTAATTCTTCTATCACATGACTATTGAAGGTTTGAAGGTGGAATTGTTGCAGCAGAAGCAGCTGCTCAGCAACATTTCGAAACATTGACCATTGGCCAGAACAGAACTCAGATCGAGTATATCAGTATGACGACATGCGAAGATTGAAAACAAATATAACTTATTGGACAGTTTGATGTTCATGTTATCGACCAGCAATCTTTTTATTTAACTGAGTTGTTTTATCTGTCTAGTGTATTCTCTTATCAGCTGCTCCTTGATGTTGTAGGTCTGGTGTGTTGAGAGACTCGTGACGCTCGTCTCCCTGACTACGGTATTACCTCTGTATAAAAGCTGTCATGAAGTTCTGTGTGTGATCGATGTTCATGGTGCTCTCTTCACCAGCATTATGTTTCACACTGTTCCAGCTCCAAGCTCATTTCTTGTTTCTGGGTTCCCTGGTATGATGGTTCTCCTAGAGCCAAGTGAAACTGAACTACATTTTCATGCCATTAACTAAAAAACTAAACAAATGTTCATTATAAAGCGTTTGTTACCATTAAGAAACTGATTATTTCATTCTAATGGTTGACACACCTCTTTAGTGTTGTATGGAAGTCTGGGACAATACTTGTTGAGAGGCAGACTGGGATGGTGGTCCTTGTTTTTAAACGGGGGACCAGAGAGTGTATTGTATTAACCGAAGGATGGGGGGGGGGGTCCCATTTCTCAGCCTTCCTGGGAACATCTACTTCAGAGTGTTAGAAGGCGGGTACGACAGAGTCCAGGAGGATCTGTTGGACTTTCATCTGAGTCATGGAACAGTGGTCCAGCTCTTCCCGCTTGCCTAGTTGCTGAGGGGATCATGGGTTTGCCTCCCCAGTCCACATGTGTTTTGTTTTTTCCCTTTAAATGCAACCCAATCCCTGACTAACCAAGGCAAAGATCTAAGGGCTACAGTCTTATTTACATATTTGAGCTCGTTCCCGGTGCCGGTTGGACTCTACCAGGGCTTCCCTTTGCCTCTGATTCCTGTTTGCTGTGTTCATGGACAGGATCTCAAGGAGTATTTGTGGAGAGGAGGGTATCTGGTTTGGAAACTTTAAAGTCTGTTCTCTGGTCATGAACCAAGAACTAGAGATAGTCCCAACCATAGAAAATCTGAAAAAAGTGGAGGGTTAGATGAATGGAGAGAACTGATGATGGATGGATGGATGGATGGATGGAGTTTTTGCTCCCAGAATCACAACATAATACTGCCTAGAATTTTTATTTATGTTATGTTCTAGTAATAAAATAAGTATTTTAATAGATAAAGTGTTTGTCTTGTTTCATTTCCTGTATATTTAATTTGACACATGCAGGCAGAAGTTACATTTAGAAGTGACTCATCTTGTTGCTGTTGTTGCCTTCTGATGAATGATGAAATGGGCCAAAGAAAGCTTTGTTCATCAGCTCTGCTGAGGTCATTTCTGTCCCGTAAGACGACATGATTGGATTCAGTCAGTCTCAGTGAGTGTGGGAGTCTGCAGCTTGGCCTGGAATCAGAAGAACAAATCTCCTCTTTATCTAAAGTAGACAAACAATTTAACTGTGTAAAAGTTATGTGAAAAGCAAATGGTTTAAAATTCATGCCTTCGTGATTTTATGGGATGCAGAGAGCTTTGACCAAGGAACCCACTGGAGTGTAATCTAAATAATATAATTTCTATGAAGTGATCTATATCTGCTTTAGTCTATCTCAGTTTAAACAACCGTGACTTTACAATGTAGACTGAAAATACAAAAGCATTCAACCCTCAGAAAGTTGGCACATGAGTCTCAAGTGTGTCCTCTGTTTAGTAACACAGTGTTGATCTCTCTTCACCCCGTGAGAAAGTAAAGCTCTTTTCAAGGGGTACACAATAATTTCATGCTGTTTTTTTTTTTTCTTTCAATCATAAAGGTTTCTTCATTACAATGAATCCTTTGTTGGAAGCACCACATCCCACTCCAACAGTTTTATTGAGAAGTAACTGGAATTTCTTGATCTGCGTTTTTGCATCAAGTATGTGCTCTGCAAAAAATCTTACAAATTATTGAAAAAAGCAATTACATTTTAAAATGGTAAAAGTTTAGATCAAACTTGATTGAGATATTTTTTGTAAGTTTATTTTTTCACTTGGGAAATTGTAACTGACTGAGGGGAAAAGAGGATAAAACACTGGTGCTTCAATTTCATTAAAAAATGTAAACATATTAAAATGCTTGCTGCTCAAGCTGAGGGCCTCATAATACAAATTATTATAAACAAATTTTTCCAATTTTAGTTTCGATTGTTATTATCAGGCACTTTTGTGAAACTAACAATTCTATGCTTTACTGTGTATGTTTACATGCTCATGTATTATAAGAAATGGCCCTGTGTTAATATGTTGAAATTAAATTAATCATCACTTTGAAAACAATGAATGAGTGTTTGATATTTGAAACTCAGTTTTAGATACAAATTATTGCTCTGTAGTTTCAGCATAAAAAATAAATATGTTTTGGACAAACCGTGTGTTGTTGATGTTTTTTTTATGTGGCATAAATACAAATCAGACCTGTTTATAATCACAGTCTCTTACTGAAATTGACATTTAAAGTGCTGTTCTCATGTAACGTTAAGTTACTTGTCATTTCAGTGTGTTTTTTAGTTATATCTGGTAATATATCCCAAAGTTAATAATGTGGCTTTACTTTGAATACAGTGTTATATTTGAACAGAGTATTTTTTATGATAAAACTGTCGTGCTGCCTGTTATCTCAGAGCGACACCTTGTGGTTGATGTCAGTAGTTCTCGTGAGTCATTCAGTCTTTGTGAAAAAAAAAAGTTAAATACAGCTGTAGGTGCCCAGTTTTAACTGAAAACCCCCAAATACCACTTTTTATTAAATATAAGCTTTAAGTTTGTTCCTACAAAATCCAAAGTTATTTTTTTTCCGGATCCAGAAGCTTCCTGACGTCCCGCCTTCAGAATGCTGCGTAAACATGCGCATGCGCAGACTTAACAGTTTTAGCAGCCGCACTTCCTGCTTGCTATTTCCACTCGAAGCAATGGCAGAAGTGAAAGCTTCTCTGATTTGTGGAGGTACGTTTCGTTTTTATTTTCTGTGCCATTACCACGTTATGACATATTGTAATACTTGTCTAAAAATGGCCATTAAAGCGGTTGGTGTAGAAAGTGTGAGGTGAACTGAAGCACAGTTAGCTGAAGCTTTAGCTGGTGATGCTTCAGTCATGAGGTTTGAGAATGGAAGAGAAGCTGGAGGTCTCTGGTTCTTAATAAAAGAAGTATACTTTATCTGTCCTATTCCAGTTATAGCTGCTTTCTTGGGATCAACGGTGTTTGCATTCGTTGAAGATCTTGATGAAACGTAAGTGATGCATTATTTGCAGTTTCCACGATCATTCAGTCTTCTGCTACTAAACCCTACAAAATGTAATTAACTTCACAGTCCACAGTCATGAATAATGGGGATGTGCACGATTGACAAGGCATACAAATATCTGAAACAAACAGGAACAATTGGAGCTGTGCTTTTTTTCTACCCGTTTCCTGTTTGGTTGAATTTCTTAGGTCGGAAATCTCGGTTTTGTTTGTATCTGCAAGAATTTGGGGCAGATCCTAAATACATTATAATTTTTATTTAAGGACTCTGCAGAGACTAGTGTGTTAGTCAAATGATGAAGAAGAGTAGGGTTTGATAGTTGAATAACTGCAATAGGACTTTTTTTTTTAAAGATTCTCTTTAGTCAGAATGTGTAAATTGCCCTTTCCTCCCAAAAACAAACAAACAAACAATAATAGATATTTGCATGTACAGATCCCAGTATTTTTTTTAAATTTCAACTAAAACCTGTTGTGCACCTGCTATTAATAAGTTCTTATTTCAGTCATTATTTGTCTTTTTCACTTTGTGTTTTTGAAAACTGCCTCTCATGATTCTTCAGTCTGTGTTGTTGTAACTAATAGAATTGTTGTCTTTTTAACAGATTTAAAGATACCAGATTGAATGACATCTGGCTGGTTGATGTGAGTCTGATATCACACACACATGAACACACAAACATAAAGTAACGTGAGCTCCCTGAGCTCCGGCTTATCTGCATCCAGCGCGCCGCTGTCTGGATCGCCCTCTGCGGAAGTGGCAGCCGTCTGGTTGGGAAGCTGTAAAGGGGGGGCAGGCGGGGGGTGGCGGTTGGACCTAGACAGTCCTTTCTGTTAGTGAGAAGTCATGCATGCTCCACAAAGCTGGGGGTGGGGGGCTTTATATCAGAATATGTGTCTTGGTTTATCAGAGGCAAAGTTGCTTTCACAGCTAGTTTCAAGAATCTCTTCACATCAGTTCTTTGTCACAGATCGAAGAAAACTGGATCAATTAACCAGCAGAACAATTTATTTCTAATCTGTGAACCATTTACACTCACAGCAAGGGCGAGTTTAGAGTCGTCCCTTTACAAACATGCACGTTATGGTCTTTGACAGGAACGCAGGGTTTCTGGAGGAAACTCAGACATGCACTGGGAGAACAGGACCGGCCGACTGCACCACCGTGCAGCCTGTCTATTGTTTTTTCTACACACCTTAGAAAAGGTTAATTCATTTAGAAAGTGTCAGTTCTCTCAAATAAAAACAACAAGTACATTTAACTCCAATTACATTTTTATTTAGATTTATTACAACACGAAAAACGAATGTGTTTTTCAGGTATCCCAACAGGGTGATTCAGGTCAATCTGGTGTAATTATTTAAATTATAAATAGATTTTTTTGATTGTATATGAGAGTGACGGTGTATAAATGATACATTTTTTTGCTCTTGACAGTTCTATGCTCCATGGTGCGGTTACTGTAAAAAGCTAGAGCCAATCTGGCATGAAGTGGGAGCAGAGCTGAGGAGTTCAGGGTCGCCAGTTCGTGTTGGTAAGATGGATGCTACAGCTTACTCAGGTCAGTAAATCACCAGGTACCTTACTATCTGCCTTTGTATTTTCTCATGTGCTTTTTTACTGAGTGTCATGGCTGATTTATTTACATCAATTTACAAAATGATCTAGTTAAAAGTTTCCTGTCCCACCAGCTGTTTTGCAGTGTATGAATTCACCTTATTTAATAGAAAAACCAGCAAATTTGCCTTGAATCTGAAATTTTCCTTAATCACCATGTTAAACTAGAGTTTGATTCTACGCAAAATTTTTACTTTTCAAATATCGAATATGTATATCAATTTAAAACATACCCAATTTTAAAAACAGAGACACTTTTGATTATATTTAAAACACTGTTGGAATTTTAAAACATCCCTATGTGTTTATTTTTTTCATGTTACAGGAATGGCATCAGAGTTTGGTGTTCGTGGTTACCCCACAATAAAACTGTAAGTTTTATTCATGAAAAGAATCAATCATTTGACTGTTGTTACTGCACTAATTCAAAAACTTGATGTTTCAGGAGAAGAACTGTAAATCAGCTGTTCTCAAAAGAGGTTTTTATCACTCTTTATCACAAAATATAGAATTCAACAATTCAAGTTAATTCATATGAAATTAAAAGGGATTGTTGAATCACAAGTCCAGGAAAGTATTTTTTTTGGTCCAGTGCAGAATAACCCTAGTTATAAACTTTCCACCCTTTAAAACCTGATACATTAATTAGTAGTGACAAATTGGTATTATTCTAATTGAGTTGTAATATTGTAATTATATAGCACATTTTATTATATAATTTATTATTAAGTAATAATAATAAAGATAATAAATAAAGTGGAGAGAGTGAGACAAACTTTTTCCTGTTTGAAAAAGAACTTAAACAGGAAATATTAGAATATGTGTCACAATCTGCACATGGCGGGACGGATGCAAGTAGTTACATGCAAAAAGTTTAGTTCAGAATTGTACTTGAGCTTTGTTTTGTTTTTTATAGATAACATGTAAAACATTTTTCTTATAATCAAATAACATATAAGTAGTTTTGTTCATTTTATTCACATAAATTTAAAAAATTCTATAAGTTTTTTTTGCAATATACAGATTTTCTTTTTTTAATGGATTAAAGTGACAAAAACACATTTAAAAGTCCAATTAATTTGAATTTGTAAAAAACTCTTTATTGCTTATTGTTTTAAAGCTACAGCCTTGTAGAACATATGTTGTCAGATAATATAATTTCCTTTAAAAAAAGATGCTGCGCCCTGAGGGTTGAGGGTTAAACTCAGTTCTGTAGTTGTTTTTTTTAGCGCTTTTATAACATCATACTTATATATTCTTGTCCCCATCCCCCCTTTATCTTTCTGCTTATGTTTATAGTGTTTCTTTATTGGGATGCTTTATGTGTGTTGTTGTGTTGTGTCCCCTGAGGCACAGCCTGTGGAGATGCCCTCAGATAACTAACTGTATTCAGATGGGAATAAGGTGTTGTTGTTTTCCTTCAGGCATACTAACCATCAAACTCTTTTCACACATTTTAAACTCAAATTTGATTAAGTTCGGCGCTACCGGTTGTCGGCAGTTAATCAATAATACAGTAACTTTCTCAGTTGTAATTAAATGTATTTTTATGGTTCAAACTCTCAAATGTTGGATTTATTATGTCTCCATTGATATTCTCTATGTAACTTATGAGAAAATATTTCTACAAGTTCAAATGACATGTCTTTCATAAAATATATGACTTTAGGTAGAAACCAGCTGCTTAACAGTCAAACTCGTCTTGACTTGGGAAAAATGTGCAGAGTTCGTTCCGGTGTGTCTGAATCTGAAGCATTTATCAGCGCGCCGCCATAATGGGCTCCTCGTTTAGTTTCATCAAGCTCATTTGGAAAACTGCCACGAGATCACGGCAGGGCTCATAACATTAAACCCAAGAAAGAGATGAAACATCCATTGAAGAACACGAACTACTTCCCCTGATGACAGAAAGAGACTTGATTTAGAGTTCATTTCCCCCTCGAGCTCATTAAACCCTGTGGGCTGATGCAACCTTGGTAATCTTTAATGCATTCTGCTTGTTGGAGGAACGTGACATGGCCACCTTCCTCAGCCAGAACTCAATTAGAAAAAGTCATTTGTTGTTTTATTTCCACTCGAGGTGCAATGATTTGGATTAAACTGATTTTTGTTGTGAATGAGCTTTTTCTAGTAGCAGTTTCATCTGAACAGTCAGTGTCGTTATCAGATTAGACTTTTAATCTGTTAGTGTCACGTGTAATGAGTTACAGTTACAACTGATGTCTGTTTTTATTGCATATGAACAACTTTCTCAACTGAAAATGTCTCTAACAAGTTTGTTAAAGCAGGAGGAAAATACGAATAGCCTCAGCTGCTCTTCAGAAGAACTCTCACATTGGTTAAAGAAGCGTAATCTGTGATCACAGGTCCGAACTGCAGGAACAGAACGAGTTTGGAGAATCTACCAGTTTGACAGATGGCAGAAAAATCAGGATTTTAATATAATTTTAACTTAAATTGAGAGGAAATTTGTTAATAAAATTGCCCTCCCATTGAGGCTGCACGGTGGTGCAGTTGCCTTGCAGCGAGAAGGTTCGAAACCAGGTTGGGACCTGTCTGCCTGGAGTTTGCATGTTCTCCCCGTGCATGTACCGATTTTCTCCTAGGACTCCGGCTGTAAGTGCGTGAGTGGTTGTTTGTGTACATGTTGCCCTGTGATGGACTGGCGACCTGTCCAGGTGTAGCCCCGCCTCTCGTCCAGTGATGGCTGGAGATAGACGCCAGCTCTCTGTGACCCAGAACAAGAAACGTGTACAGATGATGACTGACTGTACTTCAATGTTAAAGTGTCAAAACTGGATCTGTGTATGAGCCAAAAACTGATTATCTGAATATTTAAAAAGGACAATCTGCTGCCATGATTCATTTCTGCTGCAATAAGCAGATAAAGACAGCAGTAATCCACCATCATGTCCCGTGTCGGTGCATCACACGACTGTAGGAGTTTTCTTAACACCCATTTCGGCCTTTAATACCAGCTGAGCTTCGTTCAAATGTCACAGAATGCCAGAGTTCTGATGCTGACTATACTCATGCCCTAATGGCTCCTACCAGCAGGATACGGTTTTTTTCCCTGAATACCAGCTTGTCACTTCCACTTGCCTCCACGGTCTCTCAGTCCTTTGGGATGGGGGTGGATAGTTGGAGTCCCAACATCAAACAGCTGATAAATCTTCTACTGTAGTCTTCTAAATTAAATTGGAACTAAATGTGGAGGATTATTTTAGAAAGTTAGCTTTCAGGTGGAACACAGACGCTCCATTTGTTACTACAAGGGTTGAGTTAGGTCTCAGCTGTGACAGTTTTTATTAAGTCTCCAAAAAGCAGTTTGAATCCGGTCTAAATTCAAACTTTGAGCTTTGGTTTGATATATAAGAATAAATACTATAAATCATTTAGGAGTTGCAGCCAGTTCTGAGTATCTTCCTTGATGCTTTGTGGCTGTAACGCTGCCGTCGTCGGTGATTTTTGGTGTTTTCTTTCTTACTCTGAAACCTCCGTGTTGCTTTGTGTTCAGAGTCATGGTTCATCACTACTTCCTGTCAATCGCTTTAAAGGATTTTTGCAGCATTTAATTAAATGTAAGCAGATGGTTAAAGCTGTGCATGCAACACAAATTCATCTGTTTGCTTCTGTTTGATCATCAGTAAGTTTCGTTGCGACGCTGTGCTGCTCAGGACATCACACAGTTTTAAACCAGTTTTAATTTATAATTTAAACAAACTCTTTACATGTTTTCTCTAACTCTGCTTGTTTTCCTTCATGGTAAACTTAGATAATGATATTCTGGATGACGTGAAAAGAGTTTTTCTCGGCCATGAAAGGATTCCGTGATCATCTGCTGTTATTTATCTGAGGAAATCCAGGTGTTTTATGTTGCTGAGCTCATCAGTGTTTTCTTTTTATAAGCTTAGAATGTTCTACCTGGTTGATTTGGAGACCTCTAATGCTTCTGCTCCCTCTTTGATGGATCTGTTTGTTGTTGCAAAGTAGGAAGGAAAGTATTTATTGGCCTAATTCTGCTTTGAGACATGATCATTCCAAATATTGTACAACTTAAAGATGGACTCCTGTCAGATTTGTTTATAATTCTGAGTTTTCTTCAGATGGATGATCAAGATGAAGACTTGCAGTGTAGGTTACGTACCATGTTGTGCCAGTCAACGCGCCCTCGGATGGAACAGAGGAGATATTTTAGTTCACTTTCACCTGTGCACATGTATTCTGTCAGTAAACCTCAACCTTCAGGATAATTTCCACTTATTTCAAAATAAGAGTATGATAGTATGATGGTGTAGTGGTGAAAAATGGTGGTTAGGAAACTTGTTGGTGTGCAGCCTACAGCCCTAAAACTGTAATTTTTTTAACTTTCCTTCTTTTGGAATAAAAAAGACTAAAAAAATTATTTCATATTTCTCTTATAATAAGTAAGTAATTATTATAGTTTCTGAGACTGGCCACAACAAATTAGGGACTCGTCCAGGATGTTTGGCTCACAGCTCCCAATATATGAACTTTATTTTATAAAAACCCTAAAACGCAGCCAGAAATAGTCGCTTTTTATCATTTTACCTACAGTTACATAATGAAATTCAAATAATTGTCTCATCAGACTGGCTTGTGGAGCTGTTCTACTTCTGTAGTCTTTTAAGAATAAAAGTATTTTAATAGAAGACAACAAATTTCTGTTTGTTGTTATTCAGTGCATATATCTGGTTAATGTCATTCCTTTGGTGCGAAGCAGAGAAGAAGAAGCCTCTCACGCTTGTTTTGTATTTTTCTCTCATTTCCAGGTTAAAGGGTGATCTCGCCTACAACTACAAGGGACCCAGAACAAAAGATGATATTGTGGAGTTTGCCAACAGAGTGGCGGGGTAAGTCACAGCCGCAAACAAAATGACACGATACCGAGAGTTGAGCGGCGCTTCCCGTGTTTCAAAGAGGAGACATGCTGCGCTAATGAAATGCGTCCAAGCCAGCTTATCAACTCCGGCCATATTTGTTTCATAGCTGAATGGATTTTTGCCTCTCATGCTCCACTTTAAGCCACTGTATCAACAAAGCCCAACAGATTTACTCCTCCTCGAGGGGAATCAAGCTCCATCCATGACCGAGGGATGATCAAACGCCTGGGCTTGACTCCACTCCAGGGCTGTTAAAATCCCCACTGGGTGGCGCCATTGCAAAGGAAATAAAAGAACAGCACATGTTTCTATATCTTTCTAGTTTTGTTTAGGTTTTTATTCAAATACCTTACAAATATATGGATTTTTTATTTTGTTTCAGGCCAGCTGTTCGGGCACTACCTAGCAAGCAGATGTTTGAACACATGATGAAACGCCACGATGTTCTGTTTGTGTACGTTGGTGCAGAGTCTCCACTTAAAGTAAGCTACTATTTGTTTCACTTACGTACAAATAGGTTTTATTCCTAATTACATGCAGCTGCAGCACAAACACAATACCAGAAGTATGTCGTTGTGTGTTTGATGCATTTGTTCATCTATGATGGAAATTTGAGTATAAAATACAGATTAATCTAAAGCTTGTGTCTGAGTGCTAAAAGACTTTTTTATTCTTCTCATTATTGCAGGAGAAGTACAGCGATGTTGCATCTGAGCTCATCGTCTATACTTACTTCTTCTCGGCCTCAGAGGAATCCTTACCAGAGGTAAATCTGCATAATTAAATATCTCAGAGTTATTGGAATATATTGGAAGTAGTAAGGACTCTGTTTCAGAAAGATATTATAGAAATAGAATGATTAATCTCAGATATTGTTCATCGAGGAGAAGCTCATGATTGTGAAGTAAATTAGTAAAAGATTCAACCTTTTTTTAAAAGTGTATTTAGGTCATACAAGCTTAAAGTACCACACCATGACTTTGATCTTAGTTTTTTGCTTTCAGGATGCAAAAGTTCTTGTATGTTTAGCTTTCTAAATGTTTTTGAAGATATTCTTTGGATGTTAGTTGCTTTTTCTTTTATTGTCAGTTCATCAGATCATTTGCATGTTTTTATTATTCTTTAAGTATTTTAATGCAGATCCATAAATTGTAAAAAAAAAAAAAGGCTCAAGAGACAAACCAGTTTTTTATCTATGCATTATAGAGGAATCTGCAAATATTGGTTAGACAATCATCTTTTTGTTACTTGTAATTCATTGCAAAAAAATGTTTGTCTCTTTCTTTCTAGTTGTGAGTACAAAAAATTGCCAAGGCAACACAATTTAACATATAAAATGGTTGTTTTTCTACAGCAAGATCATTTTGTAGAAGCTATTAGTCTAAAATCCTTCACATCTCATCACATTTTTTTCTAATGACATTAAAATTCTTAAAGAGGCCCTTCCATTAAAAACTGTTTTTCTGAAGTTTCTGTTGAATATTTTAGCTCCACAGGTGTTCTTACCTTCATAGTGGGTGTTAAAACAGGTCAACAACTTCTCTTTCAGTTTTAATCTCTCAAACTACGCAGGTGGTGATAAAACCCGAGTTCTAACGGCCTGTATCTGTTTCATCACAACTCCTTTGTTCGTTAGTATTCATCAGCTCCCGCAGTTAAAACCACGCCTAGCATGCTGCTAGCTAAAAGCTGTTAACATAAGACGTAGCAAACAGGAAGACACGACGTCTGATGTTGCCATGCACAGCGGGGCAGGAAACAGTATTCTTTGCTCTCATAGGCTAGTTTGTTAGCCAATCAGAGTCCAGCAAATTCCAATAATGAATAGGAACGAGCTGCTGCCGAAGCAGCCTGACAGAAGGAGCCGAAACCACCCGAATTTTAATATAGACAGATTGAAAGGTCTGTTAATCAGTGTTTCCTGACATTTTTTAGATATAAAATGTTTCATATTACTGGTTAATACTTAAGAAATAACCACAAAGTCCTGAAATGTGTATGAAATGGCCTCTTTAAGAAACGGAGGAGGTTTCTTCAGAAGATGGACAATGTCTTAAAGGATACGAGATGCATGACTCAGATTATCCATTAAGAGCTCTTTAAAAATTATTTTAGAAATTAGAATTTCTTTACCAGTCAGACTGTGTCGTCTTTGGTATTTTAAGAAGAGTTTTTTTTTTTGTTGAAACAAAATATCTGAAGATCCAATTTAAAGTTGGTTCATTGATCATCTTTCTATGTAACGCTGGTTACTGCATTAAGATTCCTGAGATTCTGTCACTTGTTTACATGCTGTTTTATAATTTATAATTATTATTATTACTAACTCATTTCATATTAAAAAGCATCAGAACACAGAACAAATAAAGATTTATTTGTCTTCAACAGTCAGTGTCTTTGTCAGAGCTTCCTGCCGTCGTTGTTTTCAAAGATGGAGGTCATTTTACCTTTGACGGTGAGTATTTTATTACCTTCTCTTTATCCACACTTGTCTTGAACATGAAACTCTTCACTTCATCTGCTTCCTCCTTCACTTTTCTTTTTGTTCTTGTATTTTCTCTTTCCTGCTGCTGTTCTTTCATTTTCTTCGCTACACTGACTGATGTTGTGCCTGCTTCATCATTCAGCAGCCAGGGCTCTGCCCACTTTTATAGTTGTGTGGTTAGGCCAGTGATGCTGTGGCGGTTTGTCTCTGGGCAGACATGCACTGCACGCCTCGGTGCACGGACTGCTCCGAGTGGGCGTGGGAGACCAAAGTTTTAGAGCAGAAAAAGGTCAAACTGAAATACAGAAGCTGGAGGTCTGAGTGAAAAATCATATTAAACAGAAGAGTTTTTCATCGCCGCAGCGTAAGTTTACCATATTTTTTTATAATATCCTGAAAGTCAAGGCAACACTGAGTCTTAGCTGGGAGCTGGAACTGGAAGGGAAGAGCGTCGAGGCACAGCGCCAACACAAATGGGCCCCAGTAGTGGCTGTTTGGAAGGTTTGGTGCTCGGTCTATCACCCGAAGAACAAAATCCATCTCCATCGCTCCCTTTAACCTGACATGTGTCTGCTCCACCTGGCCGTTACAGAAGGCGGGCTTAGTACTCCAGAACCGCAGCAGCAGCGGCTCGCCACAGCAGACGCCGATGACGAAAACTCCACATTCTGCCGAGTCCTCCAGAACCCTGATGTAGAGGATGTGGCGGATGTCTTGCATTGCCATGGTTACAGTGTATTAAAGTCATCAAAGATGCAGATGATGGTGAAATGAGTCGGCTGCGTTCTTACTCTCCCCTCCCTTTCAATCCTTCAGAAAGAATTTCAGGAAAAACATTGTTATTATGAAGGATCGTGGCTCAAAAATAGACCACATTAAGAACGTCCTACTTACAGTAAAGAAGAAATTTCTCCACTCAATAAAATGGTTAAATGGGTCCTTTTTCTGTTCTGCTGAGATCTTCAGCATCTGTTTCTCTCTGCTGTGATGCATTTCTCAGGAGTGCTCTCCCTAAAATCGCTCTGACTGGATGTTACGTAAATGAGCCTAAGCCACCTTATGTGGTTTCTTCTCCACTCATTTTGCATGATGTTCTGACAGAAACTTTTTTTTAATCAAATGTTGTTTGGCTTGACATCCCAGACATATTTGCATAGATGCTCTGTGACACAGTTTCATTGCAGGCTGGATGTGTGTGGCTCGTACATATTCTATCGTTTCTAAGCGTCATTGCTTTTTTTTAAATGCTTTTCGGTTGTTCTTTAAAGGCTGGCGCTCTGCAGAATATGCAAACAACTTTTCATTGTGTTCTTCTTCTGGCATTTGTTTTTGTAGCTTGTGAAAGAGCAGCTTCAGAATATTCGAAATGCAATTCACACTTGCTGCTCTTACTGTGCCTGTCTCTGATTTTTGTTGTTGTTTTTTTTTTTTTGAAGAATATGTCCCACTGAGCAGAGCCACACTGTCCAAACACCACCTCTCGCTTTGTGTAAAGTGATATTTGACATGTTCTTGTTGTAGCTTTGATTACTGTAGTGCACTTTCCCCAAACAGCGGCATCCTTTTTTGAAGAACAGCATTAAAATAAAGTCCAACACAGAGGCTCATACATATTTGATTAATGAAATCCTCTGTGTTGTACTGCTGTACTGGTCTGCACTCTTATTGTGCTTCAGGCACTGAGCAGTTTTGATCATCATGTGTTTGCGGATGAAGATGCTGGTCGACGTAGTAGTTTCACACAAAAACCAAAATATAATCAGGATAAATGTTCGAGGGCACAGTATGTTTTTGTCATACGACAGCCTGTAAACACATTTTGAATTCTAATTAACCCTGGCTGATACTCAAAGCTCCACATGATGCTTTCTGTTAATCTGCATCAGTAGCTAATGGTTTGCTGCGCTCCTTTTATGGAAATGTTCATAAAGGTGGCAGCTGTGAGACAGAACGTCTTTGCATGTGTTATTGGATGCATTTAAAGTAGCAGCTGATTAAGGAGTCGTGAATGTGATGACAAGTTAACACACTTGTGATAACGCAGTGACGTTGCACTAGATAAGGCACACATTACCTCCTGCGGTATTTGAATGTGGTGACATATTGGAATAAAAGATTCCAACTCTGGTCCTGATGGTTTTATACACAAATCTGAACCTTAAAGTGACTAAATTAGCTATTTGTTGAACTTGGTTGGAAACTGAATCAGTTCTCGTAGATGCACACGTTCACAAAAAAGAAAACGTAAGAGGAAATAGTTTGTTTTCCATGTTGTCGTCACCCATCACCCCTTTTTTCTGTTAAAGCCATTCAGTGCTTTTCAGTGTTGGGATCCATTTTTTTAGAACACACGATAAATATGGTCCATTCTGAAGTAATTGCCAGCTCATGGAACAGTTTCAGGCCGTAGAGGTGTCGCCTCTGGATCCATGGCTGCACCCACCAGCATCGCCATCTTCTCTTCGGGTCCTCCTGCCTCGGCCAAACAGAAGCAATCACTATAACCTTCTTCATCCTGCAGCTGCAGCTGCAGAAGGTGTAGCTGTAGTGTTCTCTACATTATTGCGATCTGGAAAATTCAAAACTGTTCCACAAATTTTCGAGTAGATGTGATGATCATTTTACAAAATTTGGGAGATGTTGTACAGCTGCCACCACAACAGAATGTGCTGAAAGTTGTAGGATCTTCCTACAGATTGCTGTGAGCTGCACATAGGGGAGCCATACAACCAGATTATGACCACAATGGTCCTAGAATGGTTTTAAGGCACCCTTATGAAGAACACAAGAATTCTATGGCTGAAAATTACCTCATTTTCTCAAGGAGGCCTCAAGTTGTTCTTACCAACTTCTTCAAACGGCTTTGGGAAACTATGCCCCCCTCCAATAATGTCTACAAACTTTAAATTCCGTAGGAACTCTGAGACTCATTTGGACCCATCTTTTGGAAGAACCTTTAACTGTAGCTTGAGCAGTCCAGTGAGTAGCAGATATAATCCTGTAGTTCCTTTCAGCAGCTTCTCGTCCCTCTTTAAACACATTGCTGATGCAGCAAGTGGCAAAGTTTGACGTTTTTCTCAGCCAGTAAAAAGTTTTACCCTGAAGATTTGGTATTTCTAGCACAAATTAGCGGTTTAGTTATGGTGTGTTCATGAGTCAAGAAAAAAAAAGTAGGGATTTTTGAGCATGTCTAGATGAAGTGTTTGCAAAGTGCACAAGTCTTGTCTATTTTCATCTGCAAACTCCTGACGCAGGATTTTTATGGTGAGGTTGCAGAAAATGCTGTCTTTGTGCAGGTCACACGGTACAATAAAACAGTGTGCCGTCACTCTGCAGAATCACCCTGAAGGGTTTCTGCTGTCCAAGCTTTTTTTAGGAGTTCGCGGCTGCTTATTGGACAAGATTTGAGGGATAATTTTCTGAAGAGTTCTCAAAAGTTTCAAAGTTTTAATAAAAACTTTTTTCAATGTACGAACAAAACAGTTTGATAATCTTATTGGAAAGAAAATGATTAAAATGCATTTTGTCTGTATTGACTCTAAAGCTTATTATTACGCTTGTTTTTTTTTTATCACTTCTTCTCTACCTATATGGCTGGTTTGGATGTAATGAAACCAGACTCACTGTGGCATTAAAGTCCCTGTATGATTGATTCTAACTGTAGAAATGTTGTTATCACTGCACTGTTAGGCTTTTATTAGCAATCTGGTTTAGAGTCTGATATATCCGAAGTAGATCCCATCCTTCTGCTCCTCCCACTACAAGGTTTCTTTTAGCTTTTTGGATGCTTGTCACATTATCAGCATTGTTTTATTCGTAGAGTTTGCTCTATAACACATGAAATCAAGAGATGTAGTCTTATTATAATTCAGCCTTCTACGTACATCTGTTTCTCATCACCCTCTACCTTCTGTGTTTGAGTTATCTTTAATGATTGTGCCTTCCTCCTCTTCCTCGTCTCTGCTTCCCCTTGTGGTTCTGGTTCTTTCTATTTGCATAGTCTTGGAGGTCTTCTGCTCCATTAACCTTCATCCTTGAAAAGTGTCAGAGCTTCTTCCCACCTCTGCTCCAAACTCTGACACCGGCTCATCCTCTCTCCACCCACTGTCTGTTTTTATTCCCCCTCCTGCCCCTCATCTCTACATGCTGTCTCCTGCTGTGTGAACTCTGGGCTGACAGGCTCCTGTAGGGCAGCATGAAATTTCTGAGGCCCGCGCCCCGGTGACGAGAGCAGCTCTAATTTGTTTCAAGGTGAAGCGAGTTGAGTCGGTGCTGGAAAGCTTCATCAAACTGTACAATTCCACCCTCCTTTTTCTGTTGCTTCTGGGGGAAAAGTTGGGCAGCTGCATGCTGTCTATAAAGTCAAAACATCTGTGGAAAGAAGTCTTTGGAATGTCTGAGTTCGACTGACTCAGCAGGCTTTACAACAAGCCTCCTCTGCTTTCATGGAATAGCAGCAGCTCGGAAAAAACAATCTCTAATACTTTGGTGACATTGAGGATTTAAAAGCATGTTGGAGGTTTTAAGTTGTCATGTTTGGTATCGTGCTCCCGGCTTCTTCGAGGCCCCGCAGCACGAGATTCATGTTAAAAGTCATCAGAGTTCTTGTAATTACTTTAATGGTAGCAGAAAGGTTGAAATAACTTATTAACATGTCATAATGAGGTCCCGGCTATATTTGACATTAATTATGAGCATCCTGTAGCTGTTTCCACTGTTCTGTTCTTTTTTTTTTTTTTCTAAAAAGCCTCATAGAACACTTCTTTTTTTAATCTTAGCAACTGTTTTCATGCAGCTAGTGTTTTACTTTTCAGGAAGAAAACTGTCACTTCTTTTTTAATCTATCTTACACTTCTTCTTCTACTTTGATTTCTGTTTTGTCTGCTGCAATTTAAATTATGCATTAATTGCACAAAAATCTGCTAAAGCATCCAGCTGATAAGTAAATTGTTTTGTGTTTGCCTTCTTTTAAGCTCAGATATTGGCTGTCAGAATCAAGCCTAGAAGAAAAATACCGAATGTGTTTGAAAATGGGATATTTTTGACAACCTCATAAATAAGGGATTATTCTTGATCTTATTTTCGTGTTTACTTCTGCACTGATTCTCTCTCTGTTCAGCATCAGTCAGATTTTCTTGCTTTTTATGACCCAAAACAACCTTCTAGACTACTCAGATCATTGTTTAGCTGCCCTGTCTCTATGAGAATGCTCGGTTCTCTACCTTCACCCCCCCGATGAGCTTACATGCAGTAAATATTGTGATCTTCTTACTCTCCAGCCATCAATACTCTGTTCTGTTTTGCTTTTGGTATTGACACGTTGTGCGCTGAATGTCGATAAGGCTCTGTGTCCTTCTGTCTTTTTAAGGATTGTGTCTCCGTGTGTTGCAGAGTACGAGGATGGCAGCTTGTCATCATGGGTGAACAAAGAGCGCTTCCAGGGATACCTTCAGATCGATGGCTTTACGTTGTACGAGCTCGGAGACACAGGTGGAGTATGAAGTTTTATGTGCATGTTTTTATTTTTCTGGATGTTGTATTTTAAAACTTTATTTTAATCATTAATTTCAGTGCGGTAGGTGTTTTCTCTAGACTCACTAATTGATAACTACAGATTACTAGATGAAATATTCCTGTTGATCAGTAATATAGAATATTCTCAGTTCCAAAAGCCATATTATATTATATTATATTATATTATATTATATTATATTATATTATATTATATTATATTATATTATATTATATTATATTATATTATATTATATTATATTACTAAATAGTAATAGTAGTATAATAGTATTATAGTAAGACTTACAACTCTGTGTTGTGTTATAATAATTATATTCTATTATTATAACACAGAGTTGTAAGTCTTATTATGAAGCTTAAAAATCACCATGATTGCATGCAGGTGAGTAGGCGGGACTTCCAGCCTCACATTTTTAAAGCTACAATCTGGAGTTTTCCTCTTTTCAGGAGTTATGTAGGATTTTTTAGGATTATTTTAGGATAGTCTGACCCAGTTCTGTAATATAATGTAGGAAAAACATAATATTATTTTCTTTCTCAAAGCACCCCTCCCCGACCCATTCGTGTGCATTTAATTTTAACTTAGCACCACCCAGCATTAGCTAATAGTGTTCTACATTTGCATAGTACACCTGTCAATCAACCAAGCATGCACGCTCACATATCTGGAAAAACCACGGCTGGTTGGCGTTTACGAGTTGTTTACAACGCAGCGAAAACACGTGAAACCAAAATAAAATAAAATAATAAACATATACATTGTAGATTGTATGTCACATATCGATGAAGTGTCCATCGTAACAAAGGTAGTGTTCGTGCATGGATGAGAACAGACGCTGGTTATGGTAGCAAGGAAGCAGAGAGGCGGGACTTAAAGGTGTAACACATATTTTTCACCTCAGTGGCGCCATTTGAGAAAAAACTCTGGATTTCTGCTTTAATGAACAGGTTCAGATTCCGAAAACACAACATGATACATGATACACGTAAATGGGATATCAGGGATTCTCTATTCAAGAAGGTGGAGATGTTAAGTTCCTACTTTCTACAGAATGTGCCCAGATTTTTTTCTTTTTAATAATTTTACGTTTTTTTTTTCTTGACCCCCCACCCCCCCTTTTACTACTAGAATAAATGCAACTTAAAATACTTATTTCTCAACTAGTTTTATATATATCTATTTTTTCTTTTACTGTAAGCATGTGCTGCATGCTATTTATTACAGAATTGACACTTAACAACCAGGAAACCAACATTTTCAAACAAACAGACATCATTTTAAGCATGTCAGCACAGTTTGATCACATACTAAAACCCCAGTGTTTAGCAGCACCACCCTCACACATCTTGTTCCTAAGATAAAAAACCAAACAAACAGAGCATCTACTGTCAGGACACCGTGCAGAAGTATTTGCATTACGTCTGTTTGTGTGCTGTAAAATGGAGGAGAGAGAAATAACCCACATCGCTGCTCTTGTTCAAATGCACTTTTCCTTGAAAAGGTAATTTAAGAGCTAGATCGAAATACAAACCGCCCCTTAAACAGCAGTAAATTGATGCTCTGTGCAGAAAAGCGGTGCTTTTCTAATATTAGATACAGTGTTTTGCTTCTTTACAAGCTTTTTACTGAGGAGATTGGAGCAACAGTGGTCTCCCCACCGGCGGTTTGATGCCCAGCTCCTTCCACATGTTGACGTGCCATTAGACAAGACACTAAACCCTTAAGCAGATATTCTAATTAGTGTGATTAGAGAGAAAATAAGGCAGTATATTGAATATATTTTAAAAAGGTGTTATAAAATGTAAAATTTGATTCTTTTCATTCAGTTGGATGTTGCAGAAACATTTTCTTTTTACCAGACTTGATGCTTAGTGTTAATATTTCTGCTTATTAAATGTTCTGTATTTCGCTAATTGGATAAACAGTGTGTGACTGATTAAAAATTTCCAGCGTGCATATGTGAAAGCAGTTAAAACGGAAAAAAAAACCGGCAGCCGCCTTGTCACCGAAGTCTCTTCAACCTTTTCAACCAAGTATCAAATTTCATGCACTTGGACTCGGCGGAGCTGGTGGGATGACATTTTATGCTTGAAAATCCCCCCACATCCCACACATCATCAGTCATAGCGAGACACAACTTGGTGCCCACATCTAAACGCCAGCGTGACCGAAATCAATGAAGAGCCTGAAACTGTAATTTAGATCTATTTATGTGCCGTGATTTACGGGACAGAGAGATGCAGCGGCTGCACGCCGAAAGCAAAATCTCCTAGAATATATTATAAATCTGCTCTGCGTTCTATGTGGTGGATAGAAACACTGGAAGGAGGCAGAGATGACCACAGTAACATAAAAAATGTTTGTGCTCATACACAAATTTCTTGTTCGCATTCTATTTGACCCATTTCTCTGCATATTAATACTGGATTTAAAATCAAACTAATCAGTAAACAGTATCAGCTGGGTAAACAACACAGCAGTGGATTAGAGAATGAGCTGACTTTAAATAAAAAAAACACTTTAGAAGAGTTTGTAGGAAATGATGCAATAACTAAGATGGACGTATTAAATTAGATTAGATCATCCCACCAGAGCAAATTGGTCTTTAAACTTCACGATGCATTAAAAGATGAAGTGAGATTTTACTCTGACCCTGAAGTTTTAATGTGATGAGGGATCATAGGTTGGACATGAAGACACTAAAACATCTTAACCTGCGTGACACAATAATCAGATTTTAATGACGAAAATCTCGGGGTGGAGAGAATAAAATCCGACGGTTTTTCCTCTTCAGCTGTGGGTCAAAACCCCAGAAATAAATCAGTAGTGGAACGTTCTGACTGAACAGTAGTGGGAATGATCAGCTGGTGTCTCACTGGGCCACTAATATTCACAACAAACAGTGAATAGTGTTCGTAAAGTTTTCTAAATGTCTCAATAAACGACTGGATGAGTGTCGGTAAAAGTATTTGCCCCCATTAACTTTACGGTTCCAGCGTTTTCTGAAATATTTTGCATACATATTAACAAAAAGGATCTGACTAAATATTTTATCTTGAGTTCATAAAGTCTGCAGAAAAATAATTAGAAATCTTTTTGTATTTTTATTGTACATCGTGTTCCAGTTTTGTCAGAATTAAAGTTTTATTCACATTTTTTGTCCCACAGTTTAGAATCATGTTTAGACTCTTTATTAAATGATTAATAATGAGATTGAAAAGCTCCTTTTAGAATCATTTTGTTACTATAACTACCCTCACCTAAAGTGTGAAGCCTGTGACTCTTTAATAACTCTGTACCTGGGATTTGTAATGAGAATCTATGAGCAGAGAGACACACAGAGAACAATACAAACCAGGAAAAACACTGATCCCAGCTCAGATGTTGCTTTTAGGAATGTTTTAGTTTATCTTTACAAACAGAAATCCTTTTACACTTAAGGACATAAAAAGTTTTTTTCTTTTTTTCTTTTTTAAACGTGACTAAGTATGGCTTAAAAAGTCTACAGTAGTGTAGTAAAATCCCTGCACACAAGATGAATGATGCTTTTATTCCAATTATTCCAGCTCCATTGAAAATTCTGCCTCTACAACAATAGATCTTGTGCACCTTGTTAAATGTTCAAATACGGCACGGAGTTCATTATGCATATTCCCGCAGGTGGAACTCCCACGATGCCGGATTGTAGGAAAAAACACTCACACATGAATAAAAATTAACTTTCTTTTACTGTATCTCAAAACAACGGCAGATCGGTGTGGTTTAAAGTTATTTCTGAGAAGTTGCTGAGGTGAATATGACATTAACAGCTTTCTCATGGTGGGGATTTTTTATTCAGCTGATGCCCAGCTGCCTGCACACACTCTCTGCAGCAGTGACCAGCAGGGGGCAGGCTGGCTCTCTCATCCTGAAGTCAAGAGTCTTACACCTTTAAAACAGTTACTTAGTATCTCAGGGTTCCTACTCAGGCATGTAAAGTAAGGGAAAGCATTTGTTTTCTATATTTTCCAGTTCTATGTATGGAAAAGAGAATACAGAATGCAAAAAATGTTCAATTTTTTCCTTTCTAAGACATAAAAATCTGAATATCTAAAACAAAATATCTTAAACATGCTCCTAAAACGTAAGAGTTAGTCTTAGAGGCACCTGTGCGAATGAGAAATATACTTTAAACCTAGCGAAATTTGAAAAGACGTCAAATTAAATGTAGGTCATTTATTGCAACATCACCCGAAATTCAGCTCAGCTCGAAAGAATACATTTTTATTTAACCCTAAATGATAGCATCATTTTACAGAGTAAACATGTTATTTAAGTGTTTCCTTGTATGAAGCATGTTGTTGTTAGCATGCAGTAAATAAAAGCCTGACCAGTGTTTACACATTTCCTGTAAATGAACAGATTTTAAAGAAAATATTTGTATCTAGACATGAAAAAATGACCCCCAAACTGAAACTGTTTATCTCTATTCCTGAGTTTTTAATAGTGTATAAACATAACTGCTTCTCCAAAAACTGACCATTTGCTTCCTGCGCAGACGAGCCGGAGGTATTTAAATGTTTGTGGTAAATGAAGTAATCGCCTCCTGGGCCTCGTCTTTTCCTCCCCTCATTGAAAGGTGATGCATCTTTTTTGCGAGTGTAATGTGTAATCTCTGTCCGCCTTCTCAGGCAAACTGGTGGCGATCGCGGTCATCGATGAGAAGGACCCCACAGACGACAGCAGCAGGTACAAAGAACTCTGAAATTAAAAAAAAGCATGAATCTCTCCCACATTTCCCACAATAGCTGCATTTAGGTGTGTGGCTTTCCAATAAAGATAAGACTTGCTGTTATTGTTTGGCGCTTCCCACAAATTGCAGCCACCAGCTAAATAAAGACAGACTCTGACTTGTGTGGGTTTTCGCTCTCTTCTCATTTGCTTTTAGATTAAAGACCTTGATGCAGAGGGTGGCGAAGGAATACCGAGAACATTTTAACAGGTGAGGCACGGATCCGCGATGAGGTCAGAGATGAAAATCCAATTTATACATTTTATTCCGGGATGAGGTACTCGCTGGGGAACGCTGCCTGTCTATTCACAAGCAAGTTTTTGCCGTTGTCAGGGCACGTCTGTTTTTTTTTTTTTCTTGTTGTAGCGGTTCAGTAGAAAGGTAATTATGTGAAATGTCAGCTTCCAAATATAGGTGTTCTTTTCAGCTGTCAGTCACAAACCCAACTCACCTTTTATGAATGCATTATTTTCCTTTTTTCTCCAGCTCAGATTGTGCAATAACAACTCGGGATGTTTATGTTGTTCGACTTTTTTCCTGAAACTCCTTAACAAGGCAAATGGAAAAACAATCAAAAATACAGCAGTGTGGAATCTCAGGGCAGAAACTCTGATATTAGTCAAAGGAATCGAGTGTTAATCTGGTAGGAACAATAGCTGGGTCACTCTTTAACTAGAGGATTCAGGTTAAATTCAGCATGTGCTCTCCTGAAGTGGCTGCTGCGTTTGAATAAAGACACGCTCCTCAAACCGCCGTGATCAAAGGCTTTCTGCCTCTCCGGGCATTCCCATTAGGGCTGATTGAATTACACAGATCTCTATCATCAATTACACCACCATCCACCACGCTGCCTTGTGTTGTTTTTGAAGACGTCCGAGTTTTGAGTTTCCCCGCTGAGATCAGAGCCGCCTGCAGCGATCTGACACACCTAAACGCTGCTCGTAATTACAAGACCCGAGTGTCGCCCCCGATGGTTGGTGGAGGGAGTGCACGGAGTGACGAGATCACAGGGGATGAGTGATATTTCAAGGAGGGGGTGCTGTTTGATTCAGTAATCAGTGCATTCAGGTCACCCACCCGTTTTGTGTGTGTGTGTTGCAGTTACACAAATGGACTTGTGGGGAGTTTTTTCAGCGTTTGCTTTCTGCACCAGTTATTATTGTCTTAGCTTTGATCTACTAGTTGCTGCTTGTAAAACTAAAGAAAATAAAAACCCTTATCACACATAAGCCGAGACTTCTGACTCTTAGTTTTGGATTTTTTTTGTTTAAAGCTATAAAACTCGGAGCGGCACACTCCCAGTGTGAATATGCGCTTTTACAGTATGAATAATTACAGTGTGAAAACGTCCAACTGTGCCAGGAGCTATATGCTCTATTTTAGGATCCTTATAACACATTGTTTTGGTTTCATTTTCCATAACTTGACAATTCTGTTTCTCCATTCTCTCATTTATTCAGCTGCTTTTAATGAGAAACACCTTATAATTTCACTGGATTCTGCCGAACTTGTCAGTAACTGCAAGAGAAATGGTTTTCTACTCGAGCTGAGTTCAGAGACGAGCGTAATAATTGGATTTTAAGGGACTTTAAGTCAGTTTTCTATCTGCTTGACGTTTAAACGAGCCATTAATTGCTAATGATGAGGTTTCACCACATTCAAACATGAGAAGATCTCTGTTG
This sequence comes from Pachypanchax playfairii, assembly GCA_006937955.1. Taxonomy (NCBI): domain Eukaryota; kingdom Metazoa; phylum Chordata; class Actinopteri; order Cyprinodontiformes; family Aplocheilidae; genus Pachypanchax; species Pachypanchax playfairii. The sequence goes on from SSNP01000095.1 coordinate 1,599,499, forward strand.
TAATTAAAAACCAAACACTTGCTGCTCCTTATTATAATACAAAAACAGTCAAATATATGTCTGTTTACTCAATCACAGATCAGTACTTCAGTAATTCTTTGTATACTTGAACTTTTTTTATTTTAGAAAACTGTTTTGTTCATTTCCTGCTTTTTTGTGTCGTTTGCTGTCACATTTTATGTTTCAGGAAGGCTTTTGTTACGAAGAACTTTTTGTTTATTCTTTCTGCTTCTTCACAGATTTTGTCTTTATTATTTTTCTGCTACAATGTTGCAAATCAAACAGAACATTCTTCTAATTTCTGATTTTAAAACCACCTATCGAACAGCAAGTAACAATCAAACCTTTAATTACTGATCCGGATGTAGGTGATTTTTTTATTTATAAGCCAAAAAGGGTAAACTGAAGCAGGTTTTTTTAGTTTGTGCACTTCAGTTGCTTTTACATGACAATAATATAATATTTTATTCCCTTTTGATGTTTCTCTTGTCTTATTTAGTGAGCGTACTCTCTCTCTTTGTTTCAGCATTAAAAGCTTTACCCTTTATGTGGTATTTCTCTTTAAAATGTCAAGATTTTCCACCCTGTCACTCGTCCCTAAATACTATATTAGTATTAAAAACAACAGGAAACAATAATTAAAGAAAACAAAAATTTTTTTAAACCAATATCACACTTTAAAGATTCCTCCTTCCCTTGTCGTGCTGCCCAGACTTGTTTTATTTTTTTTAAGCTCCATCTGAGTGCGTCCTGTGAAATAGCTTCCTGGCGTGGAGAAATCAGAGGCATGACATGCTACACGACAGCCTCTGTTTCCAGCGTTGCGTGTTCTGCTGCGCCGCCTCGCACACATTTGTCAATTTGGCTGTGTGACTTAGGTGATACAGTAATACCCCTACTAGACATTTCCCAAGGTGCAACAGTGCAGTGTGCATACAAGTAAGTTTGAGCCTTTTGAGTCCTCACGTACAGAAGAACAAGTTCCATCTCATAGTGGATTGATAGTCAGTCAGCTGATATCCAACATCCAGGGATCTTATTTATTACCAGGATTTAAAAAGTTTCCGTTTCAGCGTTGTTTCTGTCACGGCACATTAAGTTTTTTATAATATTTCTGAGAACTGATGTTTTTCAAATATGAATTACTATCAGTGTTAATGTTAACGTGAATAAAGTTTGATAATCCTGTTGTTAACTGAAGCTAATGCCGCGTTCACACTGGCCACTTTTTCAACGTCAAGCAACGCTCATAACGCCTGCCAGTCAGAGAGCATAGGCATTAAAGCTCGTAACGCTGGACCATTAAAAAGAGCGCGAAGGCAGGGCTTCCTTTGTTATCGGATGTTCTGAGCTATGGCGGATCATATAGAGAGAGTGGCTTGGCTTTATTTACTCCGTTTGTGGATACAGCCCATTCTTCAGATGCGTTTTGAGGAGTTAAACCATTTGCTCCAGGAGCTACATATGGATGAGGTTTGCTTCCAGCGCTACTTCCGTCTGTCCCACACCCTGTTTGAAGACTTCCTGCTTCATTCAGGTACGTCACTACGATGAGACGCTCTGATTGGTTGACATGCCGCTTCAAGAGCGTTACGAGCGTCAAAAGTTCAGCTAGCTGAACTTTCTGCGTTTCGAGCTTTTCAAGCGTTTCAAGCGTCAACGCTTCTGAAGTTGATGGAGGGCCGGTGTGAACGCACCATTATCCAAACTGGTCAAAAAGTGTCTGTTTTTCTCTGAGTTTTAAATCAATTTTGATTGTAGTTTTCCAAACAGTGTTTGTGGTTTTACAAATATTCAACGTAACAGATAAATCCAACGATGTTTTCACCCAAAGACCCATAAACAGAAGCAGTGTACAAGACCTCCTTCATGTAAAGTTCTAACCCACTACAGTGCAAAAAAAGCAACATTCAGAACATAGAAGGTCTCTGCAGGGTCTTGATGGTATCTTCAGGCACAGTGGGCTCTGTATTACACATGTCAGAGGTTGACCACGATGGTTTTGAGCATGTTGCAAAACCTCTATTGAAGTCATTGTGGTTCATATGATGGTGTCAGCATATGGAGGTCCTACGTGGTGCTAGATGACGAGGGAACTGTCCCCACTGGTCTGATGTTAAGGCTACAACCCATCATGTTTCTAGTGAAGCAGGATCTTCTAGTATGTAGTAGCATACTGATGAGTTGTGCCTTGTGGTTCCCTTTGCAAGATGCTGCCCGAGGTTTCTGTAGTAGATTTGTTGTTGAAACAAGCCGTTGATGTTGTTACCTTGCACACCTCTTCCTCATCATCTTCCTACATGTTCTTACAAGTAAATCTCCAAATATAGATGGACGCACACATAGAACAGTTTCATTTTCACATCATATTGTTTGTGCCTCTGTCCTTCAGCCTCTTTCACTTCCTTGTCAGTCATAGAGACATGGATTATTTTCTAGCTTTTTGTGATCTTTATCTCATTATGCTGAAGTTTCCACAGCAGTTTAAAGCTGCTATACTTAATTTGCATAACAAATTAGCTGAACATCATTTTTTTTCATGCCCATTAAAAACATTTTAACACAGCATGGAGAAAAATATGTTGTGAAGATTAAAAAAAAATAAATTAAATGGTTCTCCCGTATTTGGCTAAAAACATCAACCAATCAAATGGTTTGGTCCGAAAGGAATGATTGGACAGTCTCTCCAGCCATATGACATTCTGCATTTATTTGGCTTCTGTGCTCCTAAAAAACTGAGACATATTACCGCAGCACACCACTGCTGGGAGTGTTTGCTGCTCTACCATGTCACAGCAGGAGAAACAGCCGCCGGCTGGTTCCACGTCAGGTTCTGGACAAAGTAACAATTAATGTCAGTTGTTCGTTGTTATATTGTTTTCACTTACCGGTGATTCTGCCATGTCACGGTACTTGAATGAACTGTGGACCAGTGTCTTGCACTCGGTCGTCTTCTGGGGCTACTCGTGTTTCCAAACCTGGGGGGCGTGGCTTAGGAATTCTACCCGACGGGAAGGGCTGAGAGTTCTGTGACTTTGTTGACAGTCTAAGCTAGGCTATTTGAAATCAGGGATATGTTTGATGAGCTTTATTCCTAAACTTCCATGCTATTGTCAGACAGATTATCTAAAACCTTGACTGGATTATTATGTTCTTCTTTCTCTTCATGTTCAAGTCATATAAACACAGAGTTTTGTTTAGAGCCCAGAGGACAAACGTCTTGTATGTTCAGAATGTGTGTAACACATACATGCAGAGGCCCCTGTAATCTGTAATCTGGTGGAAATCACTGGTTTCCCTGGTTGTGTGCCCCCCCCACCCCACACCCATGATACTCTCTGCTCTAACATAGCACAGCACAATGAGATACAAATTGAATTCCTCCTTCTTCCTTATCATTAGATAAATAACCTGAATCTTTTCTGTGGTGGAGGCGACGAGGAGAAGCAGGAGGCGGTGCAGGACGGAGCTTCGGGGATATTTTTTTTCCTCCTGCAGTGACAAAAGTGATCTCATGTTTTCAGCAGCAAAACCATTCTATTACTTTCAACCAAGTTTCTTATTTGTGTGATATTGTACATTTAAAGATACTGTTTCAGGGTGAGATAATGTTCTACAATCCACAGTCAGGGGAAAGAGTTCATTTCCCCTTTTTATCATTTGTTTCTCATACCAGTGATTTTTCTCTTGCCCTCAGGGACTTCCAGTTTGGCCACATGGATGGGAACGACTACATTAACAGCCTCATTATGGGGTGAGTGTCTCATATTCAACCTCCTCTTCTCCTCTCCTGTCATCCTTCTCTTTCTCAGCCTCATGTTACCTTCTGTCAGCCACTTATCCTGGTCCATGCTGGCTTGTAATGCCAGCCTTTACCATTAAGGGTGCTCTCTTGCGGAGAAGTCAATTACACAGACAGGCTGTCATTTATTTTCCAGGGCTCTCTGCAACTTTAACCTTCCTGACTTCAGACACAATAAAAAGATGCGCATGCTCCTGCAAATCTGCATTTTAGAGGGCAGATTAGTGCGAGAAAGGAATTTGCGAGGAGGCTCGAACCCTTAGCGATCCAGTCTTTTTAACAACTTGCCACAAAGCAGCACTAACAATGGCTCTGGACCCCTCCGCAGCGGCTTTGTGGTCGATCTGAGCCTGACTGTTAGGGTGTCACGCTCGGAGAGACCCTCCATCTGACATGTCACACTTTTAATTAGACAGAAACCCCACCATGGTGTTACAGGCCAGCAGGGCTTACAGCAGTTGACTCATCTGTTTTGTGTCTAACAGTATCTCATTATGCTCATCTGTTGAATTTTGTGTGAGTCTGTGAGCTGAATGGGTCCGCTGCAGGATGTTATTTTAATTTGAGCATGTTATTGTTTGTAAGAGAGAGAGATTATAGCGAACGTGGTCTCTTAAGTCCTGTGTAATTAAGTCAGCGTCTCAGTGAGCATGGAGGAAGTTGGATTTGAAAAATGTTCAATGAACAAAGTTCCGACAGTAAGTAGTAAGTATATTTAAGGATAAAAGGGATGATTAGCACTCCTAATTTTGTACAGGCATATACAATATGTACTTAGCAGGGTTTTTATGGGGCTGACTTTGGCTGCGGTGGTACAGGATTAATTGCCCTCCTTTGAGGATTGAAACCCTGGCCTGTCAATGTCCACTAATCCTTCCCCATAGGAGGGCCAGGGAAATAAATCTGATGGCTTTTTATCCCTCTTTCTGTCATTGCTGCGATTACTGTGTGGCAGCAGTCTATCTCACAGCTTCCTGTCCAACTAAAGGCTTCCTCCTGCTTTCATCAGAGGCACATAAACGAGCTTCATGAATACACGCGGATTAGACGAGCACCACTCTATATCTCCAGGTCATCTTTGCCTTTGTTTAACCATTGGATTATCGCTCACCCTCTTAAATAGGCAGCGATAAACCCAAAGATATGAGAGTGGAGATCGAAGAAGTTTGTGTAAGAAGATGTGGATTATTAGAGAAGTCAGAAATAAAAGGCTCCTTTTGGATGGGCTTTCTGATGGCAGGTGTTTGAGTTTGACTTGAAATAAAACTCAAACTTTGTGCAATAGCATTCCTAAAAGCAATGCAGATCACTTGCATTTTTAATGATGCGCTTACGGCCCATTTGGCCAAATCTTAAATTTGATATTATTTGCAATCTCAAACAATATTGTAAAATCTTGCATCATCCGTTAGCACTCAGATTATATGTTGTGAATGTCTCCTGGCTACTAACACACCGAATTATTGCTCAGTATCTGTAAAATGTACTATGAGTTCTAACCATTTTGAGTTTGCTAATGTTATTTAATTTCATACAAATTTCAGGACTTTGTGGTTATTTCTTCAGTATTAACCAGTAATATGAAACATTTTATATCTAAAAAACGTCAGGAAACACTGATTAACAGACCTTTCAATCTGTCTGCGTTAAAATTTGGGTGAATCCGGCTCCTTCCGTCAGGCTGCTTCGGCAGCAGCTCGTTCATATTCATTATTCAAATTTGCTGGACTCTGATTGGCTAACAAACTAGCCTATCAGAGCAAGGTATACTGTTTCCTGCCCCGCTGCGCATGGCAACATCAGACGTAGTGTCTTCCTGTTTGCTACGTCTTATGCTAACAGCTTTTAGCCAGCAGCATGCTAGGCGTGGTTTCAACTGCGGGAGCTGATGAATACTAACCCTAACCCTAAACAAAGGAGTTGTGACGAAACAGATACAGGCCGTTCGGACTCGGGAGAACCCGGGTGTTATCACCACCTGCGTAGTTTGAGAGATAAAAACTGAAAGATCAGTTATTTACCTGTTTTCACACCCACTATGAAGGTAAGAACACCTGTGGAGCTAAAATATTCAACAGAAACCTCAGAAAAACCGTTTAACTTTAACTGTGACAGACATCCTAAATTGGTTGACTCCATTAGTTAGTAAGTTGCAGAGGGACACCCAAAGATTTGTTTCTGAGTTAATAAAAATGTACCATATGGTTCATGAAATATTTAGCCATCGTAAACAGTTAATATTAATATAAAAGTTTCCGGCAAATATGTCATGTGATCAGTTATTATGCAGAGTATGTTAGAGGTGACTTTCGGCTGCTAACACACCAAGTTGTTGCTCAGTTTCTATTAAATTGACTGAGTTGTAGCCATTTTGTTTTTGCCAATAGCATTTGCAGCCCTTATTGAATATACTGCAAAAGTTAAAGACCCACTCCGATGAAAATTGTGTTTTTTGTGTTGTCAACATTTTCTTGTGGTATTTTAGAGGACGTATTTTAAGAAAAACTACATTATTTTAAAGTGTTCGTGTTCTTTTAGGTGAATGTTTATGTGTGTTAAACAATTACATCATTTTTGTGAGATGAAAAATAAGAGTTTGTTTTGTACATTGACCATCAGCTGCCCTGACTTCTAAGGGGCGGCATCTGCCACAGACGAACTGATTTAAGTCAAGCTCTAGTAATATAGCAGCTGCTTTTTTCTCTTCAGTGATCATAAAGTGACTAAAATATTACAAAGTCTGTCCCTTCATCACAGCATCAAACCCCCAGTAGTCCCACTTACAGGCATAAAGGCTAATCCATATTTACTTTAAATGGATGCCATCTGTTAGTGTAGGCTTGATGAAAATATGCACTCATTAAGAGTGTGTGTGTGTGCGTTTAGGTGATTGCAGATCTCAGCTGGACTGAGTAGTGAAGCACTGATGACTCTACCACACAGGCGTGTGTGTTTGCACTCCTGATCTCAGCTGGGTGGTGGATTGGGACATTGATGGATACGTTTGCGCATGTGTGCAATTTGTTGCCAGGTTGAGTATCACCGCAGGGATGTAAGGTGGCAGCGCGCTGATGGACTGTTTGTGTGCCTGTGTGTGTATCTAAGCACCGGGATACCTTATCTAAGCTTTGGTGTTTGAGATGTGTGGAGGAGGGATTAGTTGTTTTATGACCTTATTCCTTATCTTGCTAAGATTTATAATTCCTTTGCCGATGTGTGGAGCTTAGCGAGCTCAGGACTGTAAAGTGAAGGTTACTGTTTGAGTCCTCGGCTGTAGTGAAGATGAGTGGACCACGGGGCTCCTGTGTATGTTCTCAGCATGGCTGCAGAGTGGCTCTCCTCTGCACTCCCTGCAATTTTGCTGCCACTCAAACAGTTTAAAATAATATAGGAATAGTGTGTGAAAGGTTGTAAAGTTTGAGATTTTCTACTGGAAGAAGGTGGAATGATTCCTCTGGTTGGGGAGTTAGTCTCAGGCAGAGGGGTTTAAGTGATTTGGTTGTTGTTTGGGTTGTTTGTGACGGACGGACGGACGGCCTTGCTTCTGTCAGTCAGGATGAATGAGTGAAGCCAAACGGCAAAACTCCTGATTTCTTGGTCCATCCATGTTCCTGTCCTCTCCTGTGTTCATGTTCAGCCTCCTTCTTGGGGTGTTTGGGCTCAGCCTTAGAGATAAAGTGCAGAGCTCCATCATCTGGGAGGTGCTCAGGAGAGTCTCTGCTCCTCCTCATAGAAGGGAGTCACCTGAGGAGGTTTGTGCATCTGATTTGGAAGCTTCATGGTTGGGCTGGTTTTGTGGATTTCAGGGATCGTCTCCCTGGTAGGAGACCCTGAGGCAGACCCAGAAGGAGTTGGAGAACGTGTCTGGTTCCTGTTACCTCTGTGACGTGACCTTAGATAAGTGGAACCTAATGGATGGATTGTAAAGTAATCTATATGGCACAGACCCATAAAAACAGGTCAAACAATGTTTTTCTCTTTAGCAGCTGTTTTGACATCTGGCAAAAAAAGTCTAAAAGTTACACAAAGAAAAAAAATGCTTAAAATTGCACAACTTAAATCTACTACAGTAAGCAGCTGCAGCATCTTGTTTTGCCTTCTGTGCCTCGGTTTGTTTCTTCTGGTGGTGACATTTCAGGTGACTCCACAGATTTATGCATTTTTTTTTTTCTTATTTTCTCATTCTTACCTGAAGAAATTCTACTTGGCCGCCTTCTGGAAATGTCTCGTGAAATGATTCCATAAGGAATTGTTCAGCAGTCAGAGAGCAGTTATTTAAAATAGACTAACAAGTCAGGTAACACCAAGTCTTCTAGTTTGTTTTTTATTCTACTTTTAGACAGCTTGTTGCTCACCGACCTGATAGGACCTGATGCTCGTCAGAACTTTCTCCTAAAGGCACATTATGAATCCAGTTCTCTCTAAAACTACCGGTATTTCTTATTTACCAAATAAATCTAACTAGTTTTGCAGCTACAGGTGTAGTGTCACATGTTTCACTACCCAAAGGTGTCTCTGCTTCATAATCACTTGCACATGCTTATGAATGATCAGTGGATGATTTAAGAAATACAATTTGTGGCAAATATCAACCAAATTAATCAGCCAGTTGATTAATTGTTCTAAATAGGTTTGTTTACATTAAGGTTGGATAAAATGTCAGTCGACAGTGTCGAAAATACAGTAAATCCCATTATTTACAATCATTTTTAATAATTGATTTATTATTTTTTGGGGAAATGGGGAACTTTCTCTTCATTTCTCTTCTTTGACAGATTGTTGATTTCTTCTTCTTCTTCTCTTTTTTACAACCTAAATAGTAAATGATGTGTATTTATTTAGTGCTTGTCTAGTTGTTTGGAACACTGAGACTGGTTACATTCCTCCTTTGTGACACAAACTTATGGAAAAAGTTTGGTGAATCTTTGATTTATCTGTGTTGCAGTTTGTTTCCACCTAATGATTTTCTTGAATATTGGCACCACGCAGCTCTCAGGTTAAGAAGATTAAAAACCCTGTTTCTTTGTTTCTCCCTCAGCGAAGTGGCCGTGCCTTCTGTTATCATCCTCAACACGTCCAATGAGCAGTACTTCCTGCCCAGCGAGCCGATCCAGACTATGGAGCAGCTGGTCCAATTCATCAGCAGTGTTTTGAACGGTTCTGCCCAGGTCAGAGTCCTCCACTCCTCTCATCTCCCTTCCTGCCCCCCCCCCCATGTTGCACCATTGTAATCACACCAGGAGTCGTCATTAATCAGACATGTTGTCTTGCATTGTAATTCCTTCTGAGATAATATTCTCACCTAAAGTAATATTTTTGTAATCTCCTGTTGCATGTTCAGATTATGTTTTTTTTGTTCCATTTGGACAGATTATCTACCACATTCTCCTGCACATCTAACACTGACATTACCACACGCCTCTGTGTTGTAGCGTGGAGCACAAACCTGAAAAATAACAACTTCTTTCCTGCTGCAACTCTGAAGTCACCAGATGTATGAAACCGTAACACAAACAGTCAGAGGTCCATTTCTTTCTTTTCTTTTTTTTTTTTTTTGTCTTTTCTTTTTCCAAGAACATTCCGAGTTATTTTTTACTTACTAAAATAAACCAAATCCCACCAAATAAGCAGTAGCAGAAACCTCCCGGTCGGTTCCTGCACATAGCCGCACACTTTCAGGCCTTTTTACGTCATGACCGTAATATCTACCACGAGCTGTCTCAGGGCCGGTTCGCGCTTCCTGTTGAAGGACACACCGTGATGGTGGTTGGAAACTATGCTACAGGAGTCACTGTGGATTTCAAGGGTGATCTTGGGGAATGCAGAGAGCTGATTTTTTCCCTCATGTGAATAAAATGTGTTATTTTTGGGACCTTTTCCAAATAAATGTAAACGATATGAACAGCTGAATACAGATTTGTGCTCCACATAAAGCACAAACTGCTTGTAAGAATATAGAGTTGGCTGTAGAAACTCTTAACAATTATTATATAAAATGTTGATATTTGTTGTATTATGTTTTTGTATTATATCCCTACTGCCTATTATTGTGTTAGACAGTCTGTCATTTTTTTATTTTTTCCTTTTTTCCAGTCAGTAAAAAAAAAGTCCAACATCCAGTTGTTAAAGCTTCATAAACGTCTTCAGATCAGTGTGCAGCAGCTGCTTCCACCTTCAGCCTGTTCGCTCAGCTAATTACCTGGACATCCTGATTAATTAGCATCAGGACTGATCACTCATTGGCTGCCCAGATGCTTTTGCTAACAAATGAGCTGATATGGAACAGAGCTGCTGGGCAGCAGAGTCGCCCATATCGAGTCATTTTGTGCAAAGGAGAAATGTATTTTAAGAGGAAGGGGGCGTAATGAGTGCACGGCTAGATCAGGGATGAGCAGCGAAACTACTACATGAAGTTGAGGGTAATTTTTAAATTTTTCTTTGATTGATTGAATATATTATTGGCAGGAAGATCGTTATGGAGGGCAATTGGAATACAATATATCAGAATTTATTGCATCCAAGCAGTCCTTTACAGTATTTATACACACTGGTATTGATACATATACACATGTGTATGTGTGTGTATATATATATATCTTTATAGTGTGACTATATTAGATCTTTTAATCTTCACTTAATTGTGTTTTTCTGCAGGCGAACGGTGGTGATGGCGTCATTCAGAGGATCAAACGTGTGGCTTTTGATGCCAGGTCCACCATTATGGTAAGTTTTTAAACCCTTTCTGTGGATAAACGATTCGAGTCTGCAGCTTTGATAGTCTTGTTGAGGTTAGATGGGTCTTTTATTGAAATTATTCAGTTGGAGACAGATTTTCTGTTTGTAACACGAGTCTTTGATCAGTTTCATTTCCCACACAGACCTTATATGTTTACACACAGCAGCATCTGTTAAGTGAAAATCTTCTTTTAACCTTGGTTTCCACCAGGTTAGGAACCAGGATACATCTCAAATAATTAATTAATCCTGTTTATATTGTTTACACTTTTATATAAGGTCGTCTCTTAGTGTCTTACGAGAGTTTTGAGTGAGAAAATGTGACTTTTACCCAAATTTCTGTGTAAAATGCAGCTTAGATGTTCTTATTGGAGTCAGAGATTCACTGTTTAATCCGCTTTACCTTTATATGACAGCACACATGACAATAATCCCACAGAACACACAACAACCATTAATAAAAACAAAATTTTTGCGTAGTGAAGTCCAGTAACAGTGTTGAATGATCGCTGCATTTGTTTTTACTAACCAAACATTTAGGGGACAGGACTGGGCGTGCAGCAGAGAGTATCAATGCAGGCGGTAAACACAGCGGGGTGGAAGGTCGGGGGGGTATTAGGAGTCTGAACCTGCTACTCCACCTAGCTGATTCTTAGAGAACAATTTATAATAGAAAAGCATGTGAGACGTGAGCAAACCCAGCTGTGTTATGATGCTTAGAACTGGTACACTTTTAAACTTAAAAAGACATTTATTTAAGAAAATACCAAATACAACCTCAAAATAATTGAAACAAACACTCTGATAGTTAAATAAGTTTAATATTTATTTTAGGTATTTTTATCACAGTTTAAGTTCAGGGTAGAATCATCAGATTTCATCTGTATTTCTACCCGACTTAAATCTTTAAATCATGCAATTTACTCAAGGACGGATAATCTTAAGCAACAATTTGGACAGTTTCTTGAATCTAGAACAGAGAACTATGAAATGAGACGAGCTTTTTGGAACCGGTTTGTAGCAGCTGGTGCTTTACTTCATCTGTGGTGTTTTAATTACCAGAGCCAGTTCAGTGCAGGTGGAACTGTAGGGTTCTGAAAATCTGAGTGTTAAGTGATAAAATTTCAGTCAAGATCTTTTGAAAACATATTTTTGATGTATTATTTTAGCGCGTGGCCATTTGAGCTGTAAGGCTTCATTCTGTTTTCTCTTTCTGCACAACAAAGTTGTTTATTTAGAATTACTGACTGAAGTTTGTGTTCAAATTTATGTTCTTATGGTCTATTATTACTGTGTAAGTCTAAAGATGAGTTCACTGGTTCTGTAGTTCTTTTCAAGAATGTGTTGCAAACATTAAAAACTATTTACACCTGTGATAAAAGAACATAATTTATCTCCTTTAAAGTTAAAATCCTCCATTTTCCAAACCTGCTTGACCGATTCTGGCCCGCGGCCCGGGGTTTGGGAACCCCTGGTTTATAAGATAGTATTTGCATGAACTGCTATGACACTTGTGAGTTTAGAGTTGTTTGAAGATGGCAGGGATCCACTCTGGCCCCGCCCCCACTTGGACTAGCTGTTAGCTCATCAGTGGGATCAGAATAAGACTGGTCATCTTCAACAAGGAAGACAATAACTGTTTAGAACATTATTACAGAAACACGCTTCAAAAATCGGAACTATCACTTTAAATTAGTGAGATTCAAGCATCACAGTGATGAGATTAGCTGGCGCTGTGCGGTTAGCAGCCATCACGTTGCCTTGATGAGTTATCTAAATGCATCTCTGACAGGATCATGAGAAATCAGCAGCGTCACACCCAGTGAGTCACGACCAGCTGTGTTAGTTTAGCATATTTATTCCTCCATCAGTTACCATCTCTCCTCTTGTGACAGCGACTGCAGCTAGCTTGAATACGTTTCTCCTTTTCTCAGCGGCTGACAGAAGTTTTCGCTCAGTTCTTCCTCTGACGTATCAGCTGTTATTAAATCAGATAACAGAGAGATTTCCTTCATCTTAATTGTTGTTTTTTATCCAAATGATCCCATTCTTTTCATTCCACAGGATCAGTGCTTGTTTTTGAAGTTTGAAAATAATTTATTAATTATATTTTCCCTGAAAAAACTCTAATGAATGCAGATAAAAGTGTTCAATTCAATTTATAAACCTCCTGTAGTGCTGCTTGTTTTATTTTACACTGATGATATAACATGTAGAATATATGACAAGCATCAGGAAACTAACGACACCTTATTGTTACTTTAAAGCTATATGCAAGTTTCTGCAGATCATTTGCGACCTGCCTTCAGAGCGGCGCAACAAACGGCATTTAGTATCATTTATTTAGAAGCATCAAATCTTCCCTGTGAGCTCTCAGCCGAAATCTTCGGATCCGTAAATGTTGTGTGTGGAGAGAGGCGTGATGCTTTTATAAAACAGTGACTCACTCCTGAACAGCTCAGCTACGCTGAACAGATAAATTATTAGTGTGTTTGTTTTTTTAATCACAGGGAGAGATTTGAGAAATAAGAGCGGAGCTTGATTGGATTTGGGAAAAGGATAAAAAACAAGATGAAGCTGCTGGGGCTTCGTTGACCCTTATTTTCTGCTGATGCATCGTCTTTGTTTCAGACGTGCACACGTCAATCCAAGCATTATATTTCACCCAGAGGCTCCAAACATTACTAGTATTCACGTTAGCACTTGCTTGTGTTAGATTCATAGGTGGAAACTGACATTTTGTTCTTAGTTAAGGTAAATTTTAGCTTTGATGTTGTTTAAACATCTTTATTATCTCAAACTGCTCGCTGCAGTTCCCTTTATTTTTCAATATCTTTAGGATTCGTGGTCATTTTCGCACGCTACGTTTGTTGTTGGGATTGTTTTTAAGTGTAAATGATCATGAAACAGACTGAATCCAGTCTGAGATCTGGGTCCCAGCTGGACGGGGTTTTCTTTTACTCGTCTAATCCAGATGTAATTAAGATGAGAGAGAACGAGCTTTAGGAAGAACATTCTGAGTGGATGTTAATTTATGCAGATTTAATGGATTTTACTGCAGAGTTCACTGTTAACATAAAGAGCATTTTGTTTTTATGAAACTGTCAATTTATCAGTCCGTTTGTTTTCTTCTTTCTGTGCTTGTTTCTTATTTTTTCCGTCTCTTGTTGCTTCCTGTTCTCCATCAGTCCGTGTTCCGCAGCTCTCCTCTTCTGGGCTGCTTCCTGTTTGGCCTCCCGCTCGGCATAATAAGCCTGATGTGCTACGGCATCTGCACAGCCGAGTCAGACGACGGTTCGGACGACAAAAGGGAGGGTCTAACCGACGAGGAGGACGAGGAGGAGGAAGAGGAGAGGCAACGAGCTGCTGAGCTGGAAGGCCCAGCGGACGGAGAGGATGAGGATGAGGAGGAGGACATTGGGGAGAAGGATCCTGAAGAGAAGAAGACTGATTAACAGAGGGGCACCTGTTGGGATGAAAGATAATTGGTGAAAGGCGGTGACATGAAACTCAAAGACGTGTGTGTGATACCGTTCTTTGTTTTTCATCTCACTGTTCTCTCGAAGCCCCTTTAGAACCAACAACTGTTCCACCTTTCAGTTTGGAGTGAGGCTGCTTCCTCATAAAGTCCCGAAATCTAAAGTCACAGCCTTTTTAGGAAGGGAGTGGAAACAACATTCACCAGAAGAAGGGACGGCTGAGCACACCATGTTTAATGAAATCCAGTCATGTGACGTGTTGCACTCCGACGTTGCTTTGCTTTATTTTTATTTTACCCCCATTATAGCTTCTGTTTTCAGATTGCAAAGCGTTTCTTTCATCCTCCATATTTGTTAGTAAACACATAAAACTTGCCTTTAAAATCCAAAAAGAAATCTTCTATATTGTTTTGTTTACTTGTGTCCATCGACCCAAACTGTTACAAATGTGTGTAGTTTGCAAAAAGTGCCCAAGAAGGAAGATCTGCCATAACAGCAATGTGCTTTTTCTATGTTATTGCCTGAAAACATTTCTTGTTCTTTAAAAAGGAGAGTAAAGTGCTGAGACAGTCCTGCATTCTGTCGAGCCGCCTGTCAATTTATGTTGAAAGATGATGAAAAGAGCTGGAATTGTAATTTGTATTACTCTTTGTGATACCGAAATGTGTCTGATTTCCACCTAAAAATGACCAGCCAACTGAAAATGTCTGTTGTAGATGTATTCTACCTGTCAAGCTGAAGCCATAACATGCATCAACAGTTCCTGTGGCTCCTAACAGCTTATATTCTTCAGATAGACGGGGAGCTGTCTGCTTGCATGTTTCATTTTGTCCTCCATGACCCGTTGCTAGATCGAATTTACCCTGGCAGGTGGAAGTGAACGTCTCTGTGGTGAGATGTACACATAAAGCCTAAAGAATAAAATATGTTTCATATTATTATTAATAATATTATTATTTTTACATCCCTTTACTATCAGTTGGTATCACGTCTTTCTGAATCCTGTTTTTCTTATTTTTTGATGGATGAGCTGTCTGTTTTAGCTGGAGACCTTTCTTTAATCCACCTGGTCATTTTTTGTGTATAATATTGTTTTATGGAAATATTCACAACACAGGCAACATTTACAGATTATAATCAGACCATGAAAATATCAGTAAAATTTGATTGATTATCTGGAAAATACAGAGCAGACTTTTTGTTTAAAAGTTAATCGATGGTTCTAAAACTTTGTAGCATAATATCACCCATGTTTCAAGCCTCAGTCTGAAATCAGCCACCTGAAGAGTTTCAGAGGATGAAATCTGTCTAATAGCAAATAGAAAGAAGCTGTTGTTGCTCCCAAAATGTGTTAGTTTAGTTTTTTTTTCAATAACTTATTTACAGCAGCAAGGTAAGAACTACACGAATGAACAGGAGTCCGTGATCTGAGTTGTGTTTTTGCTTTTTTATTTTTTCTATTCGTTGACCTTGAGGGGGCGGGACTTATAACTTACACTGCAGCCGGCCATCGGCTGACATCTTGTTTACTTTTGGCTTCGACTTCCTTGTGTTGAACGTTCGTCTAGTAGCTTTGTATGTTGATGGTATGAGCTGTAAACGAGAGGAAGATGAGGTGGAGGATGAGGTTGGGTTAGAGGCGTGGCAGTGACATCATCATGTTGAAAAGAGTCAGCTGTCTACATAAAAATGCAAATGTGACATTTTAAGATTTTTTTAATTATGGAACATGTTTCAAGGCTCCTGAAACGCAGTTTCCGTGGTAACACCAGGCTTTTGCGTATTCACAAACACCGTTCTGGTGGGAACGGCACCTTGTTCACGTCAACATGACGTATTTGGGATTTTATGTGTGACTTTACTGTGAAACTGTCTTTCCTTCGCCATCTTGCCTTCTTGTCTTTGTAAGTTGCCTACGATTCTCTGCCAAACATCTTTGGTTTGAATTAAGATTGTCATGTTTTATTACAAGTTGGAAAGATTAAAATACTGTCCCCTCATTTAATGTTTGTTTATTTGTGTCCTTGTTGATTGTGTCTTCTCATTTATAACTGCAGCTGGACGTTTCTCAATGTTCTAAATTATTATTTGGATTAAATAATTCAGTCTTGAAGGTTCATGAATCAAAATGAGTTTACATGCTAAAATATTCAATAATATTTAATTAATAAAAAACAGTATGAGAGATTTATTTCTTTAGCTGAATTTTAAAAAAAATCAAACAAATTTAAAACCAGCTCATGCAAACACTAGTTTATTTATTCTTTTAGTTTAAATGTATTATTTAAAAAGTATTCAAAACTTAATTAAACTGAATTATAATATCAACAATGTTATAATATTCTCACAGGAAGTGCCACAGGCTACACAGGAAGTGCTATAAATAGCTACTGCTGCCTCAGTTTACTCTAATAATCATGCGACAGCCATAGAAAAACTTTATAAAACAGCATTTTATATGAGCCTCTATGAACATGTTCAGATTTGAGCAGTCTGCTTTGGAGCCAGTCGTGCTGCAGCGTTTAGCTTGTAAATAAATCAGACTAATCTCTATTTCACTCAACTGAGATTGTTCAAAGACCTACTGATGGAAAATCAGTGTCTTCTTTTTCCTGTCTGTTTGGCTTGACTCCCTTCACTTCTATTTCAACCTAATTTAGCAATTATTAAAGGTTTATATGTTGGATTTTAGTGTACTGTACCACTACATTCACTGTCTTTGGGGCGTCTGCCCCCCCTTCTCTTACATATTGGTATCATCCTAGTCTGTGTTTATATGGGAGTTTTCATGGAGTACCAGCTCTGTCTCTCCCCAGGGGGAGTCAGCTATCTAAATGTTATTTGATCTTAGATTTTCTTTAAAACCCACTTCTACATATCTGGAATATCATTTGAAAGCTCGGGTTTTGCCACCTATGAGCAGAGAAAATCTCTTTTTTTACAGCTCTGTTTTCCACAGCAATGCACTGCTGTTAAAAAAACAAAAACAAAAAAGCACCTACAGTAAAAGCCCTCAGGTTTTATCCTACATTTTCAAGAAAATCTCATGAAAAATCAGAGAGTTCTAAAGGTGGTATATAGAATATTTTTATAAAAAGCAATATTTTTAACAAAATAATGCCTCCACGAGGTGTTTAGAGGGTTGTAGAATGAAAATACAGCATTTCCTTTAAAAATTATATTTGAAGTAAAATATTATTTTTGACAGGCACGACATTGGCATTTTGTTTAGATCTACCAGCCAATAGCTGGCAGAGCAGCGGGCACCATTTTGGGTTGCCTAATACTGTTTAAAATCCAGCACAGTGAAGTCTGTGAAGTCTGCAGGTCAAGCAGCTGGAAGCACCGGGGATATGTGGTGATTATATACCTTATTTGCTTGCCATAGGGGTTTCCCATGTGACGAGCAAGTTCTGTGTGGAAACATTTTTCATTAGCCGCTAAGCTAACACGTAGCTACATGTTGGTGAAGTGGAGGAGCACTTTGGACTACTTTTTTGACTGAAGACACACCACAGAGGGTTTTATTGCTTTTTAAAATTTTATTGGATAAGTGTTGTGTGCAGGATGGTGTGTGAGGAGGAGAGAGGATCTTAAGAGGGACTGCGGGAAGTTTTGGAGCCGCGGTGCAACTATGAACTCTTTGCTACGGACTGAATCGATGGCTGAGCTTTAAACAGGTAGGAGTTGCTTTTATCAGAGTCAGTGTGTGATCAGCGGGGCTGGAGAGCATGATTAGTGAGATGAACTCGGAACGAGGATCAGAGTGTGTTTGATGAGGAATATTGATCGACCTCAGCATCAGAGAGCGCGCGGGGGGCGTTAACGAGCCTGGCACCCAGATGGCTGAAGGCTTTGTGCCGTGTTATTCTGTTCCAAGTTCCATATCCCACTATTAAAAACAGATGGTGTAAATTCCTTTCAGTCTTTAACCCAAAATCTAATTCTTTAAAACATCAAATAAAGAGTTCAAAGAAGTCTTTTATAACCCAACATTGCTAAAACATTTACATCAATCATATCTAACTGGTGAACAATCTTCCTGATTTATGTCCCCATTTTTTTTATTCAAACTTCTTGAATCTCAACATTTATTTCTCTGTCAAGCTTCAATTATCACCTGGAGATGTGTTGTTTTGTTTTGGTATTTTTTGCTTCCTGCCAGCATTATAATCCTGCGTCGAGGTTTCTCAATTATAGCAGATATAATCATATTTTGGGAGAAAACGTTTTAACCACAGCCGATCGCATTACTCGATGGGAAACTCATTTATTTCTTCTCTTGAGGGAATCACAGCAAGCCAAACTCAAGAGACGTGACTCGACATAATGAGAAACCGTGATGGACGCAGTCGACTTTCTTTCTGAAGACACAGTTTGAGAACAAAACAAACAGTGTTGCTTTTGGGGGGAATGTTTGGTTGATTTCAGGTCTGATAAAGGAGATGTTCATTTTCTACTGGATGTCAATGTCGAGGATAAATTACCACAAAGGGGGAGATAATATATTACTACCGCAGAATCAGTGTCATTGAGTGGTGCTGGTGCAAAAAGTAATTCATCGCTCAATTACCTCGCTGTATATTCTGAGAATGAGTTTCATAGTGAGGCAAATGAAGGAGGCCTGCTGTCTCTTTTCTGTCAGAATACTAACAATCTTTGCACACTAGACAAGGACAATTACACTGTGCTGCTCGCTCTGATGTCGGCCTCGTGTTGAAATTAAAGCGAGGCGGTAATCATCTAATTTCTGAATCACATGGGAGGTGTTTAACGCTTCGGATTCGCATGCAAGGTCAAGGTAAAGGGAGAAGTTGTTATTTCAGTTAATGCTTCCCACCTCGTGTTTCAAGTGGATTCGGAGCTCAGTTCGTGTCACTCAACACAAGATGAGAAATGGCTGATTGGCTTCGCTCACCATGGAAACCAACCCACACTTGTTCTCTGTGCCGATCCTGTTGCAAAGCTGCTATTTGTTGCATTAAGGCTGATAGATGGCTGCTGCTGCTGAAGTCCATCTGTTTGCTGCTACTTAAAAAAAAAAAAAAAAAAACTCCATCCCTAATTACTTAAACAGTGTTTGCAAATAATTACCTCCCTCAGTAAACAGCTCTTTACTGTGAGGTTTTTTTGTTTGTTTGCATTCCATCAATATTAGACCATTTTTGCCAGAATCAAAACTTCAACAGGATGTAATAGCTGCCTGTCAGCCTGTCAGTCGATAGATGGTGCATGTTGCTGTTGTTTTCCTCTGAACAGCCTGACATTTTAAAGTTTTCTTCTTGGCAGCGTGAAAATGACAAAGATGCAACAACAGTTGCTGCCCATCAACATTACAACAGACACGGCAAGACACAGTAATCGGTAGAAGGAAAAAAAAAACAACAAACATCAACNTCAAGAATACTCATCATTTCTTTGATATATTAGATGGTAAACAAAGTTTACAAAACTCCTCGTTTACATCAATAATAGTGATCAAACTCCCATGATTCAAATGCTTTTTCTAGATGAAAAGAGGACACAATTCTGATGACGGAAGCTTTAATTACAAAATCTTTAGAATGGTTCGAATAACAGGACATCTGCTGTTAGATTAGATGGAAAACGATCAACAAATTGGGTTGAAAGTGATGCTCTGGATTCCGCTGATCACAGACCTACAACGTCTCATCAGCTGCTTGGTTTTCTCCTGTCCTCTAAGACCCTTCACACCATAGTGGGACTTTCTGAAATGGACTGTTTTGGTATGTCCAGCTGTAGAAGTTGGATTCAGTTGATCACCTTGTGTTTTCTGGTGAAATCCTATGAAACCTCCCAGTTTCAGTTTTAATGGTATTGATAAAACAGAACTTTCCATCAGAACATCTCAGCTGAGTTCAGGAAGTATCTAAATATGTTCATATTCAGCACATTTGAGGACTAACATTTAATATTCCAACATCCTGGTTCATAATCACTCTGATAGGGACCATTTGTCCATGTATAGAAAATTGTTACCATTTATTGGAGGTTTTACAATAATTCATGCAATAATATGCTGTATGGAAGTGTTTATTCTTTACTTTAACATTTCATGAATATTTGTTCCTCTAAGCATTTTTAAGAGGAAGAACAAACTCAATAAATTCCTTCTTCATCACTTGTGACTCTTCTGATTCTAAACGTTTAAAAGTTTACACGAGCTCACTGGGTTTTGTCTCGCCCTCCTTCTGGCTACATGCTTGTTAGCTTTGTACTTTATATCCCTGTTGTACGTATTACAACCTGCTTCTATATGTTCATTTACATTCTAAACACCCTGCAACTCTTTCCAGAGATTACTCAATATTAATGGCGTGTTACATCAGGTAGTTGTGACCCTTTCATCTCGGCTGCGTTTTGGCTTCTAGATTTTTCAAAGAGTTTAACAAGAAGGTTTTTTTGGTTTGGTTTAACAGTGTCTTTAACATCTAACTTTTTTTTAAAAAGTTGGGCTTTGCAAATCATCAAATTTGCAAGATTTTTTTTTTTACACAGATTTGGGATTAATAAGTAAAATCATTCGCTTGGTCCATTTAAATGCTCATGATTATTTATTGTAGCTGTTTGTGATTCCCCTGTATTTTATTTTGTAGAATCTTCATGTTGAACACTTCCAGTAGTTGCCAAGAGCGTTTACAGTATATAAAATCAGGTTCTGTTATCGTGATGCATTCCTTCCTGTTTTGTATTACCTTCAGAAAGATGTCAGATTAGTTAGCTGTAAGCTAATTCTGGCTAAAGGTCAAAAGTCTGAGCTCACATCTGTGAATCACATCACGCCCGAATTTTCACCATTTTCCAGTCTCAAATCAGAAAACCAGTCTAAGTATTAGCAGCAGTCCAGGGTGAGAAGTATTTTATTTATTCAAACACTGTATCAACATGTTTCCTAAAGAAGTGGCATTATATGTTTGACTGAGTTATTGAAATTCAAGCCAACAGTAGTGACGATCAATTGTTCAATATCGCTATCACCTCTTTTAACGCTTGAGGCAGCCATATTGGATTCTGAGGGTTGAGATGGTGAAGAATCTGTTAAATTTCAGACTTCAGGGCGAGTTTCAGTTGATTTTTCTGACACATAACGAAACAGGCCAGTAAAATATGTCAGTTAATTTGTTGATTTTGATGTTCACTCTTTGACTTTCTGATCTTTGTCTTTGATTTTTTTAATGCATATTTATATCCCCCCCCCCCACCCCGCAGGCTTCTGTGTTTAAAACATGTTTAAAAGACAGGATTGTTACAGAACTCAAAATCTTCCTGCATGTGCACATCAGCAACATTAACTGTAATATAAGAAACCAAAGCAGATCAGTGTTCATGAACTCCCTCTACTACAGCAGTATAATAGAATCCCTGACATTTAGTAATGGTTTTTGGTTTTGGTGCGCCACCCAAAACTTTTCTGTGGCCTCATTTAGCCGCCCTATAAAAGATTTTGGAGGCGCCACTGGGGTTGGTACTCAAATTTGCCTCCATTTAGTTGCTACTTGTTGTAAAATGCATAAATAACCTGATATGTGCACGAGCTGCTTCCATCACAGAGTAAAATGCTTTAGAAGTTCTAAACTTGTCATTAAATCTTAAACGTGCATAAATCTCTGCTTAGATGTGTCAAATAAATCATGGGGATGTATTAATGAGTTCCTCATCCATGTTTAGAAAGAAAACAATTATTATTTTTTAATTAGATAGATAAGATATATACAATTTTCATTTATTTAATAGCTTAAGATTCAAGAATTCAGGAAAAAACAGGTTTGGAAATCAGTACATGCAAATCTTTTTGCTAGTAGGACTGTCGACAATCCAGTTCTTTAAGTTATTTACTAGTGTGAAGTTTACCCTAGAAAGTTTAAAGAACTCCTGGATCTATGTTTTAGGCTGCTGCCTTGCAGTAGTATGAGGAGACCAACAGAAAAGACCTGCAGTATATTTGTCTGAACGAACGGTCACTTAAAAGTCAGAAAATTGTTAGTAAACAGGCTCTTTTTCTGATTTTATGCACCGCTAGTGACAAATAACTGAAATGTACAAATGATGCCCCGCTCTGCTGTGAATAACAAGTGCTTTCCCCGTGTTGTCGCTGTCACCTGTAAGTGCATGTCCCTGCAGAATGTTTGCACTCTTCTCCCTGCCGCTGCCACACAGCCGTCGCCTAATGATGTTACCCGGGTCGCCATCATTTACTGAAGGAATCTGTCCCCTCAGGGTGGTGTGGGTGTCTGAGATGCAACTGTCTCAGGAGGAGGTGACGACTGCACCAATGTAACTGCTGATGCTGTAATTCCTACAATTCCTCAGGCTTTTTTTCCCCTTTTTTGCTAAATCCAACATGATTATCCAAAAAGCTTTGAAATCAGCTTCCACAGTCATGGGACTTGAAAAAGGTTCATTAACTCATGGATCACATGGCTGCGTGTCTCTGTGTGTGATAATGTTAAACCTTTAAACATATATTTAGAGACATTATATGACTGTTTCCAAAACTTATCTCCAACCACCCTATAGTCGTTTGATTGTTATAATGGTAACGTAAACAACACTTGACTTATCTCACACAGTTTGATGCAAGCACCTTTTACCGCTTAGGCAACAAACTGCAAAAATGGGAGCGTTGCAAGAAAAACACAATATATCTCTCAGGAAATTCCGAGAAATGATGAGCTGAGGGCTGTATCGTGCAACAGGAGTGGGATTTATTCAAATCAAGATCCTCTGCGCAATAAATGGGTGGGGTCACAAGTTGAAAAAGTTCAGTACAGTGTGGAGTATTTACCTCAACTTCTTTCTGTGTCTTCAACATCATTATGGAATAGTTTGCTAGAGAACATAAACATGTCAAAAAATCTTGCTCAATTCAAATTTAGATTTAAAAAATATATAATAAATGAGTATTGCGTAGTGACAGAGACATCATTGTCTTGTTTATAGATCTACGAAGGCGTCTCACTCATGAAGGAACATGGAATGGATACACTTATTCTTATTCAATTTATACTTATTAAATTTGAAAAGGATTGATTGTACGGTTGCATGTATTATTTATTTTGGTGAAGTGTGTATATATTGTTATTTTGGCTTACTGCTTTTGTGATCTGTGTATGTCATTATGTTTTAATGAGGAGACTGGAGTGTGTTTAGTGTACGTTTAGGCCTGTTTTGCTTTGTTTCGTGTATTTGTTTATTGTTTATGTTAATTCTGTTTGTATAAGTGTGACTGGGGATTGGAATTTTGCTAAGCGTTAGCTTCTTCCATCTCCTTTTCAGATCATGTACCTGTAGTCCAACTGTGATTGTTTTTTTTGTTTTTTTTGTTGGAAGGTTGTATTTACTGTAAGTACTGACGCATATGATCTGAAACAGATTTCCCCTCAAAATCGAGAGACTTAAATTGAATCTGTATAAGAAAAATACAATTCTGGGTATTTTCAGTTGCTACTGATTGAACTCCAATTTAAGATTTCAAATTTCTCTTGTTTCTTATTCCAGCTGCAAAAGTAAAACATGCAAACACTCAAAAATAATAGAGAAGTTTGTAGTTATTCTTCTCATTTTTAGTCAAAAAAGATTAAAGACCAAAGTGAGGATTAAATTAAAAACAGCCACTTATTCTGAAAGCCTGTCACCCAGTAGAGGATTATCACTGAAAGAGTTGTGTGTTTTTGTATTCATTATGTTTCTTAAAGTGAGCAGTTTAAGCTTTTTTCTGATTTGTAACAATATCACAGATATTTGATCCAAAATACTTTAAGAACGGACGAATCACGCGTCTTATTTCAAAACATAAACACAGTAAATCCTTTAGTTTGACTGTCCATCACGGGGTGTAATCATTAACTGCTCCGTACCTGCTCAGTGATGTTAACAGTAAACTGGGTGTTCGGCGTATGGGAAGAGAAGCTCCAGCTGAACTCTGTCAGAAAAACAAGGAACATTCATAAATGTTTCATGAGTAAATGTTACAGAGTGCTGCAGCTTCACGGTCATTAGGTTCTGTAAGGCCACGATAGCTGCTTTCACACCAGTTTACCGAAATCTTTGCAGTAAAAATGCATTATTTAACCTTTATTCTTATAATGTTTGATTTCTTCTAGCCTTTGTCTTTATCAACATCTGAACCAATTTCAAGTGTAATATTTAAATGTGAGCTTCTTTTTTATATAACCAAGGATTCCAGATTTTTAGTAGAAGTAGGTATTTATTCAGTGTTAATAAAGTGATTCTTGATTCACTTTTCACTGGTTTGATGTTGATCAGGGTGAAGTTTCTAGTGTAAGAGCCTCTGCAAGGCCAGTGAAAAGAAGCACATGTAAATGACTTTATATCTATCAGAAAAAAAGAAAATTCTTGGTAACAGTTTAAAAATGATTTCACGGTCCCAAAGATTCTTCTTTTATTTCTCATTTGTGTTTTTTTTCTATTAGACCAGCCAAAACTGGATGAAAGTAAAGACTCCTCAGCTCACTGAGGGTAAACCAGGACCTGTTGCACATGTGTATGTGACTTTAAGGTATAAAATCAGAACGAGTGTGGTCTTCCGAAGCGGTTAGGTTGCTCTGTTATGTTCAACCTGATGCCTGGGGAATGTTAAACATCCCTAAAAAATACCAAAGAGATTTTTTTTTAAAGCTTACTATCTATCGATCCATTTTCTGCCACTTATCCAGCGTTGGGTTGTGGAGGTAACGGATCCAGGAGGAAAAGTCAGACATTCTCTCTCCATCTACACACTCCAGCTCCTCCTGGGGGATCTCAAGGTGTTACAGGCCAAAGAGGGTAAATATTCCCTCAAGGAAGTTCTAGGTTTGCCCCAGAATCTTGTTTATGTGGGACATGTCCAGTAAACCTCCAGAGGGAAGGAAATACAAGGCATCCTAATCAGATGCCCAAACCACCTCAGCTGACCTTTCGATGAGGAGAAGCATTCACCATACTCCGAGCTCCCCCTTGAGGACCGGACTTCTCATCTTATCTCAGCTGAGTCAGGTCACCATATGAAGGAAGCATGGTTTTTAACCATGATCCAAATCTTTTGTCCACTAGTCAGTAAATTATCAGTCCCTTCTTTACCCCAACAGACCTGAAGGAAGCTGCAGTGGACGGCCCACCTCTTGCTCCATCTCGTCAAGACACCACGATACGATACTCCTCGGCCTCAGCCAAAAATAAATAAATCACACAAAGTGTTGGTCATATCTCACTAAAGCTCTGAATTACAGGTTCCAAATCAGTCTATGTATGCAGGTCAATAACAATGTCTTTACATCCCTCAACAAGAATGATGCGTATTGATCCAGGTTTCCTCTCAAGAGCTGCTGTATGATTCAAATATATACAAACCCTTACAGTCAACATTAGTGTTTAAACAAAAACCTGTAAAAATGTGATTTAATCTGAACAACTGCCAATTTTCCAACTTCAGAAACTCAAATGTAAATTTGACAAATGAATAATATAAACATTTGTCTTCTATAAGGATTTTTTCTCAGTAAAACTATTGAAAAAGCAGCTGATTGGGATTATTTTACGTACTAAACTTTGTAAATATATTCTGCTTTCAAAGACCAGTGAAGAGTTCTGGAGATCAAGCACGCTTGACACCCAGCGCCCTCCGGCTGCAGAGCCAACCGGCCCTGTGAGAGAGGCAGGCTCCGGCTCCCTGAATACTCTTAAATCATCCACCCTGATAGAGACAGCTCGATGGAGCTGCGTTGGAATTTTAAAACTCCACAACCACAAACATGCAGTATGTTACTTTTAGACTTGGCAGAGGAATTTCTGCATGAGCTATTACTCCAGGGTCCACCGTGATCTGGCTCTGTGCCTTGTTTTCTTCAATTAGGTTTAACTCGGACTCCCGTCATCTCAGATTGGATGTAGCAAAGAAGGTTCTACTACTGAAGTCCTCGCAGTCCTGCTCATGCATACGTTTCATCAAAAGTTAGCGGTCAGCGAAGTAGAACAGAAGCTTCAGACAGAACCTGCTTCACATTTGATACCAGGAGCATCGGGATAGCTAAAAGAAGCCAACAAATATCCTGCAAACACAACAGTTTTGCTCCCAACCTTTTCCCCCTAAGGGCCTTTATATGTGCAGCAGGTTGCTCTTAAATGTCAGACACAGGTGCGATAGTCCATTCCTAATGATTCAAGACAGAAGTCAGAGACGCTCAGTACCTGCCGTCATCAGATTCTACTGTAAACACGAAGCACAGAGTAGTTTGAAGCCTACTAAAAAAAGGAGGTGCTGGTTTTAGAGCAAATCTGCTCACAAATTCTCTCAAAAAGAAGGTGCAGATGCAAGATGGCTGAGCTGCGTGCCTCTTTTATGATATGACATACTTTCAAAGCCCAGTCAGTCAGTGTGGTTTTAATGTACAAGCAGGCAGAAAAATGAAGTGCTGCTAATTTTAGCAAAGCGCGGCAAGTCGGGTACAAAGCGCCATTGCAGGGATGGTAATGAGAGCTGCCATGAATTGACGGAAACTAAGAGATGAAGTGTGGGTTTTGAAGAGCTTTAGTCATTACAGTTTGTCAAGAAAGGGGCTCATCTTGCCTCATTTCCTCCTGCTGGCTCTGTAGCTCCTCTCTTTATTCAGACGGATTGCAGGGAGGCGGATTGCTGCATGCTATTTCTGCCAGACTAAGCAAAAGAAATCCAGCATGTCTCGTTAGTTAAGTAACAGACAGATGGATTTTGTCAGATGTTACAAATGACTAAAGTTGTGAATTTTTAGAGATGTCATGTGACACGGTCCTCACACGCAGGACACGCAGCAGGACGAGAAGGTTGGGCATGTGTCAAAATGAGTGGCAGGGTGACCTACTGATTACAGGTGCTTGAATTCAAAAATTGATTTGGGATCGGCTGTGAGTCTTTGGGTTTTAACCAAGGAAGTAACGGCAGTAATTAATGTTATTAAAGGGGAAACACGATAATGATGGGTTGCCAGAGAGACAGAAGACTGACAGAATCAAGGAGGATGTAGCAGAGGCTGGTAATGATCGGTCACAGGAAGAGCTTGACACGACGCCGGGCTGTTGCTTTTTCATTTTACAAAATTGGTGCCATTATCATTTTCATCCCCTCTTTTCAATCAAGCATCATCTCACCTGAAATGCCTTTTTTTTTTTTACAACATCCTTTCAGGCAATCCTGATGAGATCATGAAGGAATATTTGTTTCAAACTTTAAAAAGCAAAGCCCCCCCCACCCCCCACCCCCAATCCCCAACAACCATGTAAACAGATTATATTACAACACAGTGAGGATGCTCAACACCTAATATGTTTTTTGGATATTCTCCAACAAATTCCAGGCAATAGCTGATGGGTTTTCTCTCCAGTCATCTTGCTTGCAGCCCACTGAGTGATGAAAACATAAAATACAAGATTTTTTAAATGCAAACCTTAACTTGACATTATCTGATAAAAGAAAAAATTGTTGTAACATGTTCTGAAAAGAACAAATTGTTCAGACGAACCAACATCTTTGGAAAAGTGACATTATCTGTTGATTTTGGACTAATTGCACCTTTTTATTTTATTGATTAAAACTAACACTGTGCTAATATCATTGTGCGTTTTGTGCAATTAGATATAATTTGATTTGATACACCAGTGAGCTATGGCAAGTGAAGTAAACAACATTAATTGTACCTGTTTGGCTACAGTGCAGTGACTGAGGAATGTTCCTTTGATTGCCACCGAGCGTCTAAACATTTAGTCAATCCAGTCACTCAGTATCCGTAATATCAGATCAGTTTGTCTAAATTTTAGGTTCAAACAAAGTAGAAAAGGTGCTCAGGAGCACATCGGGTTTTGGAGTTTCTGAGATATCAAAACACTTAATTTATAACAAGCATATATAGGTTTAAAATGTAAAGCTAGAATTTTATGTGCATCTGAGCAGGGCCGGTTCTGGGCATAGGCGGCTTGGGCCATTGCCTAGGGCGCCCTCTGCTGGAGGGGGCGCCAAATTATTTATCTATCTATCTATCTATCTATCTATCTATCTATCTATCTATCTATCTATCTATCTATCTATCTATCTATCTATCTATCTATCTATCTATCTATCTATCTATCTATCTATCTATCTATCTATCTATCTATCTATCTATCTATCTATCTATCTATCTATCTATCTTCTCTACTGTTCATTTCAGTATAAATAAATATTTTTTGCAATGTAATTCAGTTATTGAGTTATGTAGTTTCTGTTCTGGGCAGTAGGGGGCGCCAAAATCATTTTTCGCCTAGGGCACAATGCAGCTCAGGGCCGGTCCTGCGTCTGAGTTTGAGACACACTGGCTTTTCCTTGTCTTGCATATTTTTATAGTTGCTGTTTAGTTTCACTTGCAGTTTGTTTATTATCGGTACAATGTTCTAGTAAAAAGTAAAATAACTTCATTAACAGTTCTGACCACTGATGTGTGACAAACCCAAACTCAAAATGTGTGGACAAATACAATAACAGCCAAAAGAAAACCATAAATCAAACCTATAACTGGACACAGACTCAGTATGGGGCATTATAAACAGAAACAAAACAAGCGCCCCCTGGTGGCTGGCTGCCAAGGGCATTTTCCTGATTAAAAATAAAAAATACACCTCTAATAATCTTTGGGGTGTTGACAAGGATTGTTTTGTTATCTTGCTGCCGCTTGTTGAAATATCATTTTGTCCTAATATGTTTAGTTATACTCTGTTTTTTGACAATTAAAAAAACAAAAAACAAACACCACAATTGATGGCAGGTGAGTAACTTTCAGCCTCACCTTGTGCAGAATCTGGTTCCTAAAATACAACATGGCAGCGTTTGTAAATAAAAGATTATGGCATCATTTTTTAACATCAGAAGAAGACAGAGGCCCAATATGCCTTGTTATAAATGTCAATGGTCAAACCACAAGGAAGAAAACCAAACCAACAAGGATACTTGCAAGTACATCATCACTATCTTTACCAATTATTCACTCACTGAATTCCTGATAGAAAAAGACACAGTTGACAACCAGCTGTTTTTCACCAAACTTGTCTATTTTTGGAGGTAACTCAAGTCCAACTGCAGGATTGAAGTGAAACTCTAGACCTCTGCAATTAAGAGTGTGCGTATGAATACAAGTATGTACATGTCTGTAAGGCTGCACATCTGGATGCATACAAGCATTTCCACTACAAAATAGCTTTTGAGCTTCTAACTTCTTACATTGACATAGTACGATCTATTTTAAGTTTTAAATGTTTTTATTCTGTTTGTTTAATTTTGGCAGTGATTGTTTACTGAGCTGTTAAATAGAGAATCTCATCTTCATCAGCGGTAAACATTCCTTTGCTTAAAACAATGTACGAGATGAAAAGCAACATTTCTGTATATGGCCTTTAGCTCTTCAACAGAAGGCGAGTCAAACATACAGATTCCCGTCAGCTGATTGTTTTATTAGTATTAATATAGGAGTTTACATATTCTGTGGTTTTACATATCCGGATGTTTCTCCTGACTGAAGTCTACCTCAGATGTGTCAAACTGACATTCAGTTCATCTGAAAAATCCCGAGACGTCGCCACTTTTTGTTTAAGGTAAAGAGACGGATGTCAGAAGCTTTGAGTACGCGATATAAATAAGCAGCCTATTTTTGGAGGACGCGCCTTCCTCGCACTCCTTTCTGGTGCCCTCAAACAAAAGTTCCGTGTGAAATTCAGAGTTATTCTTTTGACAGGAGAACAAGGTGCGTCGTTCGACATGCGGGATGGCAAATGCCAGACGTTTGCTCACGAACAAAGTTGAGGAGCATCAATGAACTTTTCACTGCTTTTCTCTGCAGTATGTTTTTCTTTTCTTTTTTTTTTTTTTGCCGCTACCGAGGGAGCACCGCAGCACTGCTGAGATCAAAAAAAGGGCTTTTTAACATGCATTGTGAGCGGCGCATTAGTGACACTTTGTGATCACACACTCATGAGATGTAAAAGACATGACAACCCCTTTTTTCCTCAAGTGTATTTTCTACTCGAGGAGTCATTTCAAGTGTTTATCCCGAATGCAAGACACAATTTCAGCGGTAGTCTTGAATTAATGCATCTCTAATGCATCTGCCAGTTAACTGAGCTGCTTTATTAGTCTGTAGACACGACATTCAGCCACGGCCAATTTTATCTGGTCAACAAGGCTGCGGTCTTAAGGACAAATCACATGGTAAATAGCTGCTATTACAGTAATGGAATTTTATTGATGTCAAAGCTAATTACAAGTTATGTCAATGAGAAACTTTAGAACATAAACATAAGGTTTAATACTTACAGGCTTGTTTAAATGTCATAAATGAGATGCTAAGTGTGACCTTTAGTTTCGAAACACCAATAAAGCTTCCTTGAGTTAAATATGTACAAATTTAAGAAGTATTTTTAGACATGCAAAGGTACCTTGTATTTTATCTGCATCACATTCAGACTCTGTGCTGTTGGTGCAACAAATTAAAGTTGGACAAAGTGCACTTTTAACTATCCTCTTGTGGTGAGCTTGTCTGCAAAAAAGCTGCAGTTTCTGGTTTTTGTGTGTTGTGTGAGCTCAACGCTGGGTGGTACGTTTTCTCCAAGCTGTGAAACACTTTTTTTTTTTTTTTTTTGCTTGTATTCCGCTTGCAGCATGAATAATGTTGTCACACGTAAGACTAGGAATCCACTGTGCTCTCGCTAACAGACACTACAGCTGATCAACTGGCTGCAGCATCGTCAGACTCACTGTTTTTGCCAAACAAGACTTCTGTTTTAATCTGCAGTAATCCACCCGGCCTTAATGTTTGCTCCTTGGCCTGAGAAAAGGCTGTGTTATCTGTTCTCCTCAGACCGTTGACTGGCTCTGGAGCAGGATCCCCAACCCCCCCGGTGCTCTGAGTAATACCTATAATGAATGTGAGGAGGCCTCGGTAGCATGAATCGATGTTCTGAGCTGTGTGCCGGAGAAGAAGCAGCTGGCCCGATCCGACCGGCTGCTGCCCTGCACGCGCCGCGGCCCTGCTGACACTGGAGTTTTCGGGTAACCTCTCGGGCCTGCAGGTGAAGATGTTTCTGTAATCACCTGTTATTTTTCTCACAGCAGCACCTGAGCCACTGATGCTGCCCAGCACTGCACAACGTTTTATCATTTGGGACACGGAGTATTACAACACAAGTTTGTGAAAGACGCTGTTCAGGCAGATTTTATAAAATAATGACGAGTAGAAATGACAATATAAGATTAGAACGTGCTGATGATCGACCAAATTAAGTCTGTTCCGAAATGTTATTTGGCCTAAATCTCCTCTCGTCTTTTATTTTGAAGCTGCTTTTACATAAGAGAATAGTTTCAAGCAGGATTAAGAGGGTTTAGAAAATGGGGGGGATTAAAATAGGTGAAACAAGCTCAGGTCAGTCTTCAGATGTGGTTGAAAGCATTCGAGAGTCTTTCTCTCTCAACTCCCAAAAGAAATGTACAATCCTCTTTCCCAGTTTAGGCTGAGGAACAACTAGAAATCCTAAATCAGGAGACCCTAGAAGGAGAGTTTGCAGGAACAGGATTCTGGAGCAGGATTCTGGAGCGGGGTTGAAAGGACAAGACAGAGACCAGACACCCAAACAATCATCAGAACTCTTTGCATTTCCTGTAAAAAAAACAAAACATAAATCATTCAAAATCCACCATTTATCAATAGTTTAATTCTTAAAGAGGCCCTTCCTTTTCTGAGGTTTCTGTTGAATATTTTAGCTCCACAGGTGTTCTTACCTTCATAGTGGGTGTGAAAACAGGTCAACAACTTCTCTTTCAGTTTTTATCTCTTAAACTACGCAGGTGGTGATAAAACCCGAGTTCTCCTGAGTCCGAATGGCCTGTATCTGTTTCGTCACAACTCCTTTGTTTGTTAGTATTCATCATCTCCTGCAGTTAAAACCACACCTAGCATGCTGCTGGCTAAAAGCTGTTAGCATAAGACGTAGCAAACAGGAAGACACAACGTCTGACGTTACCATGCGCAGCGGGGCAGGAAACCGTCTACCTTGCTCTCATAGGCTAGTTTGTTAGCCAATCAGAGTCCAGCAAATTCAAATAAAGAATATGAACGAGCTGCGCCGAAGCAGCGTGACGGAAGGAGCCGGAACCACCCGAATTTTAACACAGACAGATTGAAAGGTCTGTTAATCAGTGTTTCCTGACGTTTTTAGATATAAAATGTTTCATATTACAGGGTAATACTTAAGAAATAACCACAGAGTAATAATTTAAAAAATTTGAGTTACCTAAAAAAAGACAATATATATTTAATTTTAAATAAACAGAAATGATTAAAATTTGAAAAAACATCTGAAGCTGAAATGTGGTTTATTTCATGATTTTCTAACAAATACATTCATCTCAACTTTGACTTTAGGGGATTCATGTTATTTTTGAGTAAAATGAGCAAAAATTCTTTGGTGCTTATATAAAAACGCTCATCCGTTCATTCCAGCTGACATTTTGGACACAGAATCCAGAAAGAAAAGTGCAGTTGGTCCATTTTTCCTCAGAGTTGCATCATTTTTCTGCCCACTGAATTTTGCACAGAACCAATAAGAGACTTTGAAGCAGATTTGAAACAAAAAGCTCATGACACCATCATGTAAAATGCAGCCTCTTGCGTCAGGCGTGATTTCAGAGCAGATTACAAGTCGTTATGGGTGACTCTCGAAGGCGGACTGTGATTTTGCAGAATAATGTTCCATGAGTCATCAAGCGGCTCTGATCAACGGGTGAGTGTGAGCTTTAAATGTGGACTTCGACGTGGAAATGAGACACATCATATGAGAAAGGCATGAAAGCATTTGGCAGGATAACGATGCTGTCAGGTCACCTTCCTCCGAAACATCTGTTTAATTATGTGATGTGTTACTCTTAAACACTTCATGATGAGACACACAAAAATCCTCCGTGTTCCAAAGACCATTCTTTATTCAGACGAGTGTTTATATGTTTCATTATTGCTGAAACTAACAGCATGAAATCATAATCAATAGTTCACTAAAATTAACAACGTTTTATGTTTTATGTTCATTTAATAATCTGCAGCACAAAAAAACATCTTAAACAATTCATCTTTTTTTTTTTTTTTTTTTTTTTTGAGGAAATTCAATTGTTGATCCAAAATCAAAGTCTTTTTTCCTCCTGATAAACATCCTGTCTGCCTTTCCAGATAATTATTTGTTAACTGTGTCCAGTTAGGGACAGATCTGGGATCTGTTGATGTCTGACATTTCAAGAGAACATAAGTTAAGATCTTAATATGTCCCAAATCTAAACTCAAAATCACAAAAAACCTACAAATGTCATCAGATTCAGGATGCAGCTCCAAATCCACGTCAGTCCACGTCTGTTCAAACCGACTGTTTCTAAACTCATTGTGTTGCTAAAGTCGACTCCTCCCACATATGAACTTCCTGAAAAAATATTAGTACTTTTAAACTTTTATGCTAATTTTAAAAATAAACTCTTGAAGAAGTGGACAGAATTTTGTTAATTCAAAGACACAACACTACTGATCCAATCCCACCGTGTCAGTTTGGTGATCCTATAACAAATTGGTTAATTTTCATGATAAATTCTGAAATGTTCCCCTACAAATGAAGCACCCCTTCATACCCGGTAATGTTGGCTCACCAGAAGCTAATTTTGCCTTTCCATATACTTATAGATGCTAATTACTTTTATTGATGGATTAACAGGGTTATGGGGTCATGGCAGATGGTGAAATGGGACTCAGTTTAATGCAAATGCAGAGATTGATGTTGGTCTGCAGCCTGGAATTAAACTGAGACAAATAAAATGTGAAGAAGAAGAAGTTGAATTTCTGGAATATAAAGAACAAAAAGAGATTCAGGTATATCAAGCTCTTGGTTCTTTTATTCCATCAGGAACTTTATGTTGGTTCCTTCTTGGCAGGAATATGATAAAAACTCTAATTAAACCATCAATCAGATTCATCTCTTTGGATTGTATCCACATGAGTCATTCAGAACTTCTGGAATTCAAACTGTTCTGGTTTATTTTTGTTTTGATGCTCATCATTTCATACTGCTTTCCTATTGGCTAGTTGGTAGAAGACTGCGCAGTGGTGCAGTTCGTTAACACTGTCCTCTGTCACCAAACAGTTTTGTGAAGAGAAGTTCCTCCTCTGAGTGTTGATGAACCCTCAATTAGGCCAAGCATGTTCCCTGACCATGTGAACAATAAATAATAAAAACTACCATAAGAGTTGTGGATTGTATGTCAGTGATGCTAACATGCAGCGCTAGACATAACGTGTGTGGTTGCTCCTATTCTACATTCTATAGCTTGCCGGTTACATGGGACATGTCTGTCTTCACCTGGTCTATGTCAGGAAACCAGGTGACTGTCTCGGCCCGGGTACTGCCTTGTTCATTTTATTTTTCAGTCAGATGTCCCGACATTGTTGGCAGACAGAATAGTGGATCTGGGTGCCTCGCAATGGGCCTCGGACTCTATCTCACTTGGCTGCTTGGAGGCGTTAACGATGGGGGGGGAGGTTGACTTCAATCCTCCACATGCCACATCGGCACATTCAGAAATCTGTTGGGTTTTGGGGTTTGTGTTATTGTATTTCTTGTGGTTGTTCCAGTTCATCTGTGATTTTGTGTTTGTATTCCCCCCCCCTGTGGTTCCTCATTGTTCCTGTTTGGCCTGTATCGCGTCTCGCGTTCCCTGTCTCGGTGTCGGTCTTTATTTTTGTCACTGTCTCCACTTCCTGCTCTGCTTTTACTTTGGCATGGTCTCCACTTCCTGTTTCTTTCCCTATGTGTCTGGTGTCTTGATTGTGCTCATCAGTTCAGTGTTTTTCCATCCAGGTGTTTCTTGTTTAGTTAATGTGTTCAGTTTCTGTTTTGTGTCCAGGTGTTTTGAGTTTGTTCATTAGTTCAGGTTGTATTTAAGTAGCGTTCTCAGTGTTTGTCTTTGTATTGTTCGTATGCTCCTCGGATGTGTTTATGGTTTTGACTGGATGTGTTTTGTGGATTACCCTGTGTCATTCCTCCGCTTCCTCCGGTCTACCCACTCTGTGTAAGTCACCACTCTTCATTAAAGTACTTTGTTTCTTACCCGGATTTCTTGTTGTGCTCTCCTGCAATTGGGTCCTACACTCCGACTAGCTAAAGAACCTAACAAAATCACAGCAAGATGGCCAGCAGGCATCTAGAGCCTGGTTTGAAGTTCTGTTTGAAAGGGGCGAGTGTTGCCTTGCAACAAGAAGGTTTGACTCCCAGTTGTAACCTTTCAGCTCGAGGTTCTGTGTGTGTGTGTGTGTGTGTGCGTATGAGTTTACTCAGGTTTCCTCTAACAGGCCAAAAACAAAATCTAGTTATTGTGCATCAGAATATTGATTTCTTTTGAAGTTGTATAAAAATATCAGATCAAATTAAAGTTTTAATTCACAGAAATTGAATGTACAGATAAAATGATAAACATGAAGGTTTAGCAGCAAATAAACAAAAGAAAACCAGAGTAAAGACTTCTGTGAGATTAGAAAATGTCAGGAGTTTCTTTAGCCTCAGCTGTTCCAGAGTTTTCTCAGGGATAAAACTCAAAACTGTGGTTTAATCATCTCTTCACATGAAACAATATACGTCTGCAAAAGTGTTCTCCAGTGTGGTAAACAGCAATGCTAGCTGACATTTCCCATCCATTGATTTCCATCATCGCTTCGACCTTTTGGAGTGTTTTGGTCTGACCTACTCGGCACAATGCCACAGAGACCCATGCAAAGCGGCTCGCTATCGATCAGCCTGCACCTAAAAATAAGCAGCGGGCCCACCAATGACAGAGAAGCAAGTAGAGAGCCTGTGTCTTCTAATCAATGGTGACATAGAATTTTGAGTCCTGAATCGATACCTTGCTTTTCTCGCATGATCTAATGATCGTTTGAATGCGGTTGACACTCTTGAGGGGAGCGGAGACAAAATGTCAGTTGGGAAATTGCTGTCATTTCTTGTTTTGACTTTTGTTTCGTCTATAAAAGATACATTGATTTTTTTTTTTTCTCCCACAAATATTTAATCCAACCTCAAATGGTGTTTTATTGTCATTATAAGTCATCTGAGTGCTTTCGGAATGTGTTAACTTTTATTTTATGAACTTCTGAACACATTTGCAAACCAGTGTGACCTTTCCAAGTGAAGTTAAATTTAACAGAGTAAGTTTTACAGATCAGAGGTGTTGATTGCCTACTGGCCATTCTCTCACCTGTTCCCTCTGTATCTGGTATTCAGTGAGTCTCTTTCTATATTCTCGCTCACTCATCCCCCCCCCCAGTCGCTCCTTATCCTTTCCCCCTCTCCTTTTCCTTCACTATCTTACAGCAGGAGCCCTGCTTGCTCAAGGCTACGAGCCATCTTCCTATATTTCTCTCTGGTGAATATTTTATCTCACCTTTCAAGTATCATTTTCATACAGAAAGAGTGCATTTGTCCCACGGTGAATTTGCCTGCACACTTTAATGCAGAACATCTTTGTTTCAGAGGAGGTGACAGTCTGCACATTTAAGGCGTTTGATCAGAGCATACAGATCATGATGATGAATTTCCAGGAGCTCACAACAAGCACAAAGTCAAACTGTAGAATCACAGATGATGAATGCAGTCTATACAGCGTTTTCTACAGTTTTTCCAGCTGTACAGATACAGGAAGTGACAAGCAGGGGTGAACCACATTTCCTTGGGTTTGTAGGCAAATTCAGCCCATTTAAAAAGAGTAATATGTCCATATAAAGCACATTTAATTACAGATATGTAACAAATAAATAATTAGTTTGTAGTAGTTCTCTAGAAGACATGTCAGATAAGTGCTTTTCATAGCAGCATCACAGTCACATGTGCCAAAACCATAAAGGTGGAGATACGTGAAGATCTTTGAAATTATTGAGTTTTTCTTAATATTAAGCACTAATACTGCATTTATTTTTTCATGCAACTTGTTAGCAAAGTTCTGAGTTTTGCATAGCCCCATGGTGGTGAGCAATATTTCTTGAAATGTATCAGCGATGTAGAACTCTGCAACTGAAATCCTGCAGTCGTTTTAATTTATAAAACGTCTGATTTTGTTGTCGAGTTAGAGACGCCGACATGTTTGTTCACGCTTTCAGCGTGTTTACCAGCTCAAGTCTGTTCACGTTTACATCATACAGGCAAATATAAACAACCAAAGCAGGACCCGATGTCCGGAACATTCAGATATTGATTCAGGAGGAGACCAAACGTGTATAAATAAATGAGAAATATGCTTCAAAGATGCCAAAACCATCCAGGCAAGAAAGGTTGAGAACGAAGCCACGCAGAAACTGAGGAGCTCCACAGGCAATGCAGTTCATCACGTCACATCCTGAAATCAATATTTCAAGATATTTCACCATCACCTCCAGGTGAATTTGCTGCGATGACCTGTAAATGTCTTTGCTGTTGCAGTTAGATATTGAAAAAAGAATGAAATAGTAAGTAAAATGTATTTGTATAGTGCTTTTCACAGACAGTGATCACAACAAACTTTACGCTAGTAACAAAACTTAAAATGGGGTACTAAAATAAATAGAATGGACGTTTGCCAAAACAAGGTTGTTTTTAGGTATTTTTTGGAAGTATCCACTGAGTCCAGAGAGCGCAGGTGTAACGGAAGTTTCTACCAAAGGCAGGACGCGCTGGCTTTGAGTGATCGGTCTCATCTAGTTTTAAAACAAGTTCACCATCAGCAGGTTTAGTCCAGATGACCTCAAGCTTCAGAATGAGCTGTAGGGCTTAAGTAGATGTAGATAAGAACCTGACCGCGTGGAGCTCCAAGATTTTAAACTGAACATGATTCACAATGGAGTCAATAGATGTTGGACCTCCTGTTGGTGCTGGTCAGCAGCCTCACAGCTGAGTTCTGGATTGCTAAAGGTCAGCTAGCTCAATTAGCTAGCTATGATGATGACAGTAACAATATTAATAAAAACTAAGATGATCTCTGGTATTTACAGCTTCTCTGAAAAACTCAACATGTTCGATGACTCTTTTTAAAGGTCCTGTATTCTGCTATTTTACAGCTGTCAACATCTGTGAGAGGCACATGCATGATAAAATCTTACCTTTGGTGTTATATAGTCTTCATTTGTCCTGAAATATAACTTATATTCTTGTGTTATTTTCCAACCCAAAACGCTTGGTTAAAATCCTGTCTCTGCACTTTGAGCTGCCTGAATAAAATGGTAAATAAATTCCTGTAACTCTCGCAGCCAAATGCTCATTTTCACTGAGACATTTTTGAAAAGTAAAATACTACAAATGGTGGTGTTTAGTGTCTTGATTCGGACTCTCGCAGCCCGAGCGTGTGTTTAATCTGCAGGAGCGGCGCGGACACGCCAGGCAGGTCCTGGTGTAACATTGTTACATCACTATGTTACAGTCAGTCGTTTTACAGGAGAGATTGGAGCAGCAGCTCAGATCGCAGGATTCAGGAGGATTACTGAGAAATGTGTGAGTTAAGCATTAATTAAACCACTCAGGTTTTTTTTTTTAATAAGGAAATAGCGTCACAAAAAAACACTCTCACACTAATATTTAACTTTCCCCCACCCTCAATCAATCAACCAATCCCAGGAGTCATTTCTTAACTTTTGAAGCAATGGCTCATGGGAGATTTAATAGCTTTTTTTAATTTCTGTAACAACTAGCTGTGTTGTAAAGCTAACTCTAGCTTTTATGTAAATGGCAACAGCAAGTTGAAATTCAGATTAAGTGTTGAGGGGGGGGGGGGGGGGGGGGGGG
>SSNP01000095.1:1638367-1666357 GCA_006937955.1 Pachypanchax playfairii
GGGGGGGGGGGGGGGGGGGGGGGGTGATGTAGGAAAATGTATTATTTCCACCTCTTTCTCTCCTCATCATCTTGTAATCCCACGTTCCTTTCTCTCGTTGCCGTGAGTGACAACGGTTTTAACTTGTCAAACATCTCAAGGCCCGACATTCTTGACTTTGTGACCCACATTTAAAATCAACGGATCCCACTTGTTTGCATTTGGCTGTGTTTACTGAACGCATGACGATAATAGAATAGTGCATCTCTCTCATGTTGGCTGAAATAGGAGGAGAAGGAAGGAAATAAATGCTGACGCCGGGGAATGTAGATTAATGGGTAAAAGGGAAGAGGAAGATAAAATCTCCAGAGCAATTCCATAGTATTCATAACTATATTTAAATAAAGTTTATGTGTTTTTTAACTTATGTTTTATTCATTGGCCACAATTTAAACGGAGGATAGAATAAGAAATAGGTTTGCATTTGGTGGTGCTTCAGCATGTGCATTAATTCAGTCTGACATTATTCGACACGTGTGTGTGTTTGCTTGCACTCGAGTGCACGACCGCATTCATTTCACCATGAACTCATGCTGGAGCAAACGTATGTCAGTGCTTTGAGAGAGTAAATGTCAAACAATTCCCACCTCTGATCTGTCAAGAGTGTCTTCAGTGATCACGTCGGGCCTCTTAGAGCTTCTGGTTTATTGTATTTTACAATCATCTGTCCAGCTTTAAGTGGCACGACCTCTAAAATAAGACATGAGAGGGAACAGGAAACGGTAACAGAAACAGTGATCATAAATCATTCAGTTTCCCACCACCACTCCACAAACTGATAAATCACCCATTCTGCAGAAGAGCTGGCTCAGACACCAGATCTGGGTTGGGACTCAGCTGAGACCAAATCTGGGTTAGCAAGTGGTTTAAAAGTGCTGAAACAACTGGTTATGGACCTTTGATAGAATCTCATGTTCAGCACTTAGAAACAGGGACACACACAAACACACACACACACACACACACACACACACAAACAGCTTTGCTGTGAATTGAAGAGTCTAAACAAAAAGACAAAATGTCATTTATTTTCATTTCCAGACTGAAGCATGACTCTTCGTAGCAGATGTCTGCTCACATTAATCTGCGAGCGCCGACTGCCTCATCGTTTGCGGTTCTACTGAAGTGAACTATACAAACTATAGGGATGTCAGAAACAATCCTTAAAATACTGTATAGAACACTCTATTTGCTTTCTGTCAACTGATTTGAAATTTGAATTTATAAAATCACCTTTACTAGGATTTTCTCACATAAAGAGGCGGTAAATAACTGTCATTTTTTCACATATTATGTCGATGTAAAGTGAGTTTTTTCCTATTTTGGTCTATTTTGTCTTTTGATCGAATCAAACCCTCCCAGTATTTTTCAGTTCTCGTATTCTCTGAATTTCAACTTTCCAGCTTTTGTTTCTTAGAGTTTTTGGTCATGACCCTGCATTTTACATCTTGTTTTCCTCTTCTTTGCCTTTTTTTTGACACCTTTGTCTGAACCTGATCTTTGAATTTTTATGCTCTGAACTTGTTTTGCCTTTTGCCTGCCACTCATCTGTTCAGTTCACGCTGTATATTACCTTTTATTAGAATATTTTTCAATCTTGTCATGCAGAAATAAAAGTTTTAGTCATTTATAAATCTAACAAAACACAGAAATAATCCGAAAGCATTCTTCTGTATCAAGTTCCATCAACACAAGCAAACTGTACAATCCCAAATCTCTGGAAACCACCATATATCAGTGTTTCTAAGTAAAATTGCACGCTTTGCTCCACAAACATTCACGGCTTTAATGAGACGGTGGATCAAGTCAGAAAGATCTGAGTTCATCCCCAGCGTCAAATTATTGCTTTTCTTTGATTTGCCTCAGACGGCACGGCTCCAGTATTCTGTGAGAAGGAGCTCTTATATATTTTTTAACGTACATTTCTCCTCTCACTATTTGATGGCATCACTGTGCAATGATACATGCACAGGATTCTCAAGAGGAAAACATTTTAGATATCAGTTTGACTGAATGCTCATGTTTTTGTGAGGAACACAGGTGTGGCTGTAGTGGGAGACCCAAATGCACAATGACAGTCAGGTAAAATATAAACAGTTTTCATTTAAATATGACTTTACAAAAGTAATTACATCCCTAATAATTATTTTAAAAAAAACTGACCAGCTTTGATGCCTAACAAAAGTTGTGTAATTGCCACTCAGTCCTATTCAACTTGCTCCATGAAGATCTGAGTATTTGGTTTGTTGCAGCAGATCCTTTGGGTTCTGAGATAGTGTCCATGAATTGAAAATCCTCTTTCATGCTCAGTGGGGTTTTTTTTGTGTGGAAATGTTGATGTAGCTCTGTGTTCCTGAACAGATCTCATGGTGTACTACAGAAGGAGGCTGCTGTTGTGGCAGAAAAGATTTACAATAAACTGCAGCTTCCATTCGTGGATGACAAAGCTTTTTTCAAATAGGTGATATTCTAAATTAGTTTAATATCTTTACTACACAGTTATGTGTAAAAAAACATAAGAAATATCATAACATATACATAATAATTACATATTTTGGGGAGCTGAAATGAGTCATTGTGCAGGATTCATTCTCCGGTCACCCCCAACAATTCCTGAAACTGCTGTCCAAACATTAACGGCTAAAGCACAGTGGTCATCCTGTCATCCTGTCAGCCGTCCCATTTAGTTCTGATATGTGAGCAGAAATCTCCAGTTGCATTCAGTCATGCATTACACGATAAACGCTGACGATGTGAAAACCTTCCGCAGAGGCCACATATGGACACACAAAGATTACAGCTGATATCTTCTAAAACCTGCTGTTTGACTTGACACAAATCTAATCTCTTGGCAGTTGTGTGACTGCAAGAACACACCGAAGCCATAAAGCCAGGCGGCAGGGTGGTCGGCCCACGCCTGATGTTCCCCGAGCGCAGCATGGATCTGGGATGCCCGGCGATGACAGATGGGGTGCTGAGATACCAGAAACCTGTGAGGCAGTCGCTATACCCCACAGACTATGTGTGGTGACAGCAATGAACCACCTACAAAGGACAGAGGGGAGAAGAGGGAGGCACATGTGAGGATGATGAGTGGGAGATACAGCGCTAGGCAACAGGCTCACAATTCATACTGTGGGATCAGTCAGCCAAGTCTCAGCCAGAAACTGTTGATGAGGGACGCTGGCAGGAGAGACGAGTGTCATGACATGAGACTTTCAGTTTTGACCTCAGTTATACTAATGAAGTCTGATCAGAATAAACCTTTTCTTTAGCTAGATGATGACATCTTTTGGTCAAGATTAAATATTCTCTATCCAGGTTCAAGCATTTCTTACCTATTAAACATTTCTTTATTTCTTTCTTGACATTTACTGAATCAGGAAAACATATCTATGATCATATTGGTACATGAAAGCTTGCTTCTTTTCAAAAATGTCACTGTTTAGTGACATGGCACTTTTTAGAGTAGAACAACCTGAGCTGGACTTTAAAAACTTCAGATAAAACAAAAACATTGAGTTCCATCTACAGGAGTGGTGTTCTGATAAAGGATAGTACTTAAAGGTGACCCTCTCAGTTGAGAATGGAGCAACACATCTATTCAGCCTTTTAGGAACATTCATGCTCTGAATTGAGGAAAAACTTCTCTAATTGGAATGGCGGTCAAAGGAAACTATTACATGTTTGGCTCTAAGGCTTTTCTTTAGCCTCCCTCAATCAGTTAAACAGAGAAGTTCTTCTTCTGACCTTCTCGTGGAAAACAGAAACAGGATGTGATGCAAATATCTTTCCGCACGATTTCTCACTCGGTTTCAATCGATTGTCAGTCATTCTTTGCGACACTTTTTCAAAGATGTGCACCAGAGTCACAGAGCTGAAAGTCCTACACGATCATGACATTTTATAAGCATCAAATCACTAATTGCAACTAAACATATTAAGTAATTAGTTAAGAACTACATAAATCAATAACATCTGTCAGTCAGTCATAATCTGGACCCACTTATTCATGTTCATAGTCGCAGGGAGCTGCTGTCCATCTCAAGCAGGCATTGAGCGAGAGGCGGAGTTACACCTGGACAGGTCACGAAGAAAACATAAAGTGGGCGGGACTTAAATCAGAAACTGAAACCTTTATTTTACAAACCTCTACAGTTTTTGTTGTTTCACATGACTTGACTTTAGAATGCTCTGGTTTCTGAGAGAATTGAAAATAGCATCTTGATTCTCCAGACTGGCTTTATCTTGACTTTCAGCTAAAGTAAAATGAATAGCTCTCTTTACGCAGTGCTTCTGCAATATTGATTTCAAAAGATGAGGCCTTTGTTAAGTTGCCTTTGGTTGTTTACATGTGAACCAATTGAGCCGGCTAAGCACAGAAATGT
Source organism: Pachypanchax playfairii (assembly GCA_006937955.1). Classification (NCBI taxonomy): domain Eukaryota; kingdom Metazoa; phylum Chordata; class Actinopteri; order Cyprinodontiformes; family Aplocheilidae; genus Pachypanchax; species Pachypanchax playfairii. Next base: position 1,642,795 of record SSNP01000095.1, read on the forward strand.
TGTCTACTCACTCGAGTTAAGTTGGTATCATGGAACCACTGACTTGAAAAAAAAAAAACATACCAGCCATCTTCCTGCTTTTGCTATTATTAAACGATGAAGCAGTGATATTTGTTTTACATGTGCTGCCATGGTGTATTTTTGCAACCTGTGTCTGTGTATTAGAGACAGGGGCTGGAAGTCCCACCCACTCACTTCCACACAATGATGGTGTTTTCTAAAACATAAAATAACAAAAATGTAATATTTTAACATCTAGTAGCAAGGTAAGATTTATATGACTCAACAAAAGTCAACACCTAAAAAAATCTAAAGGAGTATTTCTTTATTTTTAAAGGGCAGTATCTATTTTTCTTTTTTATATACAGCATGTTGATTTGTCAAACCTGCCAGTCAAAGCAGTTCATTGGTCAGAGTGGTCACTGTCTAACACTTATAAACTCAGCTTTGTGACTAATTTCTTTGCCCGCTCAGTTTCAACAGCGATGGGTAACACACTCCCCGCCCCCCCATGCCATCATCTCAGGCCTGGATTAAAAGGGTTTTGTGAACAGTACTGACTACTTCAAACAAACAGTTGAACCTGTCTTTAATGAAGCCCATGTACAACCCAAAGGCTGAAGCCTGTGACTAAACAGCAGGTCAACTTATTCTATTGTAAACCTTATGTGATGTGGAATTTAATATAAAATATGAACCACTTAGACAATAATGTTATAAAACGAGTTTATTTAGAGAAAGTAGATCTGGTGTTCTTCTGCAGATTCTCTCTGGATAATCTCTTCTTCTCCAGGTTTAATTGACGCATCTAAATTGGCCAAGAGTTGTAGGTTTATCTTTGTCCTCATGATGGACAGCGTTCTGTTCAGGGAGACACCTCATACACTTTTCATGGCTTCTTGTTTTTATTTCATCCTTCGCATGCACATCAGTATCTTTGTACACATCACAGAACTGCGGTACGGAGGCCTCAGCTCATACACAGTTTTCTGTCGATGCTAATTACAGGAATCCATACGCACCTTTTTGTTTGCCTGAACTCAAAGCTTGTGCATATAATTAACGAGAGTTTGCAAACTGAAGGCTGTGGAACTTGTTTTAATTCATCACTGTCGTTTAAGCTGCTAGCTGCCTCTCAGTTGGCTGAACACATTGATCACAGTCGAATCTATGTAACCTTAAACAATGTCAAGAACATTGACTTTAATCTGATTTTATGTTGACTTATTTCAGCAACGTCTGCATATGGTGGGAAAGTTAAACAACCAGAAATGTTCAATTACAATGTACAAAACTCCTTGACCAAAGAGGCCGACTTTGTTTAAAATCAGAAAGGAAAGAATAAAAGCAGCTAACTTAAAGCAAGCATATCCTGTTTTTATTTCATTACAATACATCTACCTTTCTCTCCTGGAATAATCTACAGCATCAGTCATCCATCCTATGCATATGTAATGAGCTGCTCATAATGTATGTTAATGAAAATAATTGAAAGACATAATTGGATTTTGAGTTCTTTCTTTATTGCCACGTATACACAAAGCTATAGTGCAAAAATACGTCTAAAAAAGTTATCAGGTAATGACTAAAAGCATAATTAAGTATAAGTTATTCATTACAGGCTGAAAGACATCCACTGGGTGCCTTTGAAGTTTTATGAAATTCTCCGCCGCCTCTTTTAAGACAGATGAAGGGTAAAAACGAAGAGGTGAGGTGCATTCTAACTTTGCTCTGACAACTTTTCATATTTCATCCTCCATGTCAGCATATTCACTGGCCCAACTCTATCAGTGTGTTTCATTGCTATTAAAGCCTGAGAAGATCTGCGATAGCTCATCATTACGCCCCTTGAATGATTTCACAGACTATAGATTCATTTGGTCCAGTGAATAATGTGATTATATGTGAAGAGTAGCGCCAATAAAATTCCTGCTGAAGCGCACAGTGGCATTAGCGCTGCAGACAAGGTGGATACAGAAATCACACTGAAGTAATACGCTGTCTGTGAGTGTGTGTGTTTTCATGTATGTGAGAGACAGAGCGTCATATCCTGTTATGATTACAGAGGTGTCATGGTGCAATGAGCCATTATTCACATTACGAGTTGACATTGGAGGACGAGGGGTTCTTATGATTGTGTGCTGTAAAGGATTTCACTGAGAGACTTGTGCACATGACAATAGCAGCAGTTAGAGAGGGCTTGTTAACCAAGACAGAAACACTTCATTATCACTGGCTGAGACTGCAACTTAGACACTCCATCGTTTGACACCGGGGACACAGTCATCATCGTGCTCATCAGTAAGAGACATGATGTCTGAGTTTTACATTCAGACTAGCAGTCATATTAGTGGGCAAACTGTATGTGTGTTTGACCTAAAGAGAGTGTAGGACAGTTTACCAAAGCTTATATTTAAAGGAAGAGTTCTAATCTTTTAAAGTAGGATTTTGTGGGAAATGTATTTTGACTATAGTTGATGGCTCTTTGAACGGCCTCAGTTTGGGGAAACAGAGTTTAATTCTGACCAGACAGAGGAGCTAACAGCTAGTCAGACTGAGGGAAAAGACCACAGAGGACCGTTGCCTTCATGAAACAACTCCACTTTCAAAAGTTTCATTTAAACTCATGAAGAAATTATAATTCTTGATACCACTGTTAGTTTACTGATCGTAGCCTAATGAGGAAAAAGGTCGCCCTCTGATCGAGAGGTGAGAAGTTCGATCTTGTGCCTCAACAAGATATGTGCCGAAATATCCCCAGGCAGGATCCTGAACCTTAAAAGTGAACTCAGCTCAAATGCAGAAAATAATTTACCCACGACGGATCAATAACGCATCAATTAAACTCTTTAATTTGGCAGAACTTTTATGAAACCCCTATTGGAAGTGCCATTGCTGCATTGTGCTACAGCTAGCTCCTGCCTCTGCTAATTTACAGCCACTTCTTCATAGTTAAAACTCACCTCTCGTAACTAATGTCTGGGGAACACAAAGAGATGCTACCAGCATTGACAAGATGGCTGTATTTTCTCAGTGGTGGAGAAAACAGGTTGTTTTTGTGGACTCTGATCCTGGTTGTAAAGTCATTTTTGGCTACTGCAAGAAGAAAAAACAATGATGTGACTGAAGTCCAAGTATCATTGGCAAACACTATTAGCATAGCGGCGCATTTAACTGTGATAAACTTCCTTCTGAAGTTGGTGTAAAGTAAAATAGAGACAGAAGAAGTGTGAAAATTGGAATTTGGTGGGTGCAAACAAAAATCAATGAGGTCTAATCACACATTCACTCTGTGTGTTTTGGACAGAAAGTCGATGGATTTGTTGTGGGGGACACAGGGATTCTTTGCTCAGCTGAATTATCAAACACACTACAGTCAATGGAGGAGACCCTTGCCAATATGTAATTTTAACAAATTAAACAAAGTTAATGAGGTATCAAGGAGTTGCTCTCAATTTGATTATGAGCTCCCAGAAAAACACCTCTAACACTCTTCTTCTGGAGCTACATGTATATGTGAAGAGATTTTTCAGGGGCACACTTCAAATAAAAGGGTATTGTTATGATGTATGGTTTTTATCTTTGTTTTTTTTTCAGAGTTTATGCCCACGTTTTGTGTTCTTGAGCTCCAGTTATTTTATTTTGTTATCACAAATCTTACCTCCCCTTTTATTTTGGAATTGTGTTTTTCCTTTGTACTTTTCAGACACTCCCTTATCAGTTGTTCACAACAGAATCTTTTTCTGCTCTTTACTGCTTGACATTTAACCTCTGTGGTTTTTCACTTAGTTGCCTGTTTATTTTATTCTTCTCTGCATTTCTTCACATCTTTCCCAGATTATGGGGAACTTGGTCGTTATCTTCACATGCGTTACAGTGATTTTCTGTAATACAAGACCTTGAGCTGCCAACATCACTCACATGTTGTGCATTTGGGTCCATTAGTGATAGAAATTCCACCTTATTTCAGCTCACTTACATAAAATCACTTTTTCAGTAATGGTGGTTTTCTTTTGGATTGAGCTCCAGAGCTTTTGGAGGAACATCAGATCTGTTGCACACGTCTGATTCCAGTGTCTCGACTATCTTTTGGTGTTTGTTGCAGGTTTATAGCATCATTTGTTCTTGCAGTGATAAAAAAATCCAGAGGTTCCCAATTTTTTTTTTGTTTGGAATGATTCAGATCAATGTCACCCTGTATGTTTTCTTTACCAGCACCACATGCAGATATGTTAAAAACAGCCTGATCTCATCATGATGAAGAAACATTCCTGGATCCAGACAGTGTTCCAGATCAACTCCAAAATCTACTCGTTTCTTTTTTGGACCATTTCTGAACTTTCCTGAAAATTTCATCACAATCCATCCAGAACTTTTACACCTAACTGACAGAAACTAAAAAAATCTGGTGAGATCTTTACCTCCTATTTTAACAATCATCTCTTGTGACTTAAAATTAAGGACCAAACACCTGATATCTAAGGGTAAAGGTATGGACATCAAGGAAATGGAATTCAGCTGAAATAAACTTGAAATAAACTGAAGATCTTTCAGGATTTACTGAAGCAGGATGTTCCAGAGACTTTGTACCCAATTAAACACAAAGTCGTCCACTGATTCAAAACATGTTTTCTGTATCACTTAAAATATGAAAAAATGTCTATTTTGTCAAATCAAATAAAACAATGTTATTTTGTTTCAGCTCTGAATTGAGATGCATGGATTGGGAAAACACACATTTAGCTAACAACACTAGAAAGTGATTAGTTAGTAAAAGGTTGAGGCACTTACACTCTGCTGCACTGTTTCCCATCTCTAACTCAGTGCTTACACATCCTTTTTTCCATTTAGTTCACCTGAATTAACACAATTTCTTCACCTCTTTCTGCTTCACTTGCTCTTTTGTTTGCAGCTTTTCAAGCGGTAACTTTTGCCCACCAGGAGCTACGCTGCATATTCCTCAGAAGAGCATATTAGTGTAATTTGTATTAATGTTTTTATTAATGTTTTATCACATATAGATCATTTTGCACCTCAGTGAATGGGTTCATTAAAGATGTATGAATGACTGAAGTGTATCTAATTTGGTTCTGCAAGTAAAAACGTAAACCAACTCAAGTTTTGACATTTTGTCATTTACTGACAGATTATTAAAGAAGTAGCTGCTCAGTAAAATAAAACAGGTGATGGCTGAGGTTTTCTTTATTATGTATGTTTTTAAGCAGCAACGTGAGTCGCTGATCAAGATTCTTCCATTATGACTGTCCGAGTCTCAACTAGGTTAAAGTAAAACCAAATATTTTAACCATTTTTATTGTATTTTAAAATACCATCAGCAACTATCTGTGATTTTGGATTATGTTGAGATTCCAGCTGTAATTTAAAAGCTTGTTTATTGCTGGCTGCATCTCTTCTGCATTCTAAATAAAGAAGAAAAGCCGATTTTCAGATTTATTATGAAACCAGCCACTGCAGACAAAAACAATAAAGAGAGAGAAGAAGAAGGAATCATAAGGACAAAGAGCAGGTTGGTGTGTGAGAGACGTGTATCAGGAGTGTGTTTCTATCCCTGACAAGAGATTTATTTTTAAAGTTAGGACCAACAAAAATGTCACTCACAAAGAAATTCAAGCATAAAAGAGTTTTCTACATAAATGCAGCTGAATCCAAACAGAAAACTTAGCTTCTTGGTTTGGTTATTCACATATAAAGCTTTACCTGCACAGCTCATGGAACATTAGGTTTATATATCTACAATTAATGCTAAATGATTGTGAAGGAACATCTGACACCACCATGTTAGCAACAGACCATCAAAGCTAAAAGAAGATTTGAGGAATTTAATGTTTCCATTTTCTAAAATGTTTCCTGAAACAGAATTTGGGAATGTTATTAACATGAATGAGTGAATGTGGGCAGCAACCATGTTTCAGTAAAGGCTGTTTCAGCCTCCAAGGTTTCTCAGTATCACGTTTTATCTGCTTTTTCCCAACATTTAAGAATTCTCACACATATGGCGTCCACATGAAATCCCATCTGATAAAATCCGATGATGAATCATGTTGAATGATTCATACGCTCAGACCACCTTATTGCAGAGTTCTGTGGTCCAACTCCTACGCTCACATGCCCATGGGCTCAAGATAATGTTGCTCTTAATATGTTTCATATTACTCTGTCACTTTATGAGTCTTTTTTACAGCCAGTACTGGCTGCTCTATATGGAATGTATATGGTATTTTATGTAACTTACATATTTAATATACATCTGACTCCAGGGCAGTCTGTAAACTAATTTGTCCCTGCAGGACATTAAAGTTTTAACTTACCTTATCCTACCTTCTCATCTTCAGGGGTGGATAGAGGTCACATGCAGCTACACCATAAACATTACGTTTTAATATGCCGTCTTGGCACAGATTTTGTAGCCAGTATTAACATTTTCATCTATTTTGTGCTGCAACTCTTTTATGAGACTGAACCGCATGGGCCTTCGTATAACCTTGGGTGGTCATGACCCTCTCACTAATACGCTAATTAACAGGTTATCCTTTCGTCGATCGTTTTGGAGTCGTCTTCCAACTCGGCAGCTGTGTCCTTCATAGATATTTTCACGTCAAAGAAGGTTGTGCCATTTTAAACACTCTGTCAAATGCAATATAAAAGTGGGCTGAGATGTTTACAGCTGGTAGATTATTAATTCATCTAAATGATCCCAGGTTGTGCACCATGGATGTGACTGAGGAAAACAGCAGCCTCTATAGAAAACATTTACCTGGTGGTTGCAGCTAAATCTTTTTTTTTTTTTAATTTCTGTTTGAGCTTTAGAATCAAATGTGATGCCATCTGTCTGACAGCTGATGCACGAAGGCGTTTTTGAAGAATTTAAATATTTTCAAAGTACTTTGCACAAATAAATGCACATTATTGTCATTTAAGACAAGTTCTAATATTTAAACATACATTTTAGATCTCTTTGTAATTATTTGGCAAATATAAATGTAAATATTCCTGATAAGACAGCTGGTTACAAACAGCTCCTAATCCAAAGATCTGCCGACATCACATGTTCATGTTCTGGTGGTGAGGAGAGTTGGGATGTTTCTCCTGTCAAATAAAAAAAAGAGTTAACTAAAGGTGAAAATATACTGTTGCAACACTCTAACAGGTAGTGTAGAGAAACGCAGTCTCGACACTCTGTGATCGTGCAGCCAGGATCCTTCAGAATGATTATGAGGTTTGTTTTTGATTTTATCGCTCAGTAATTGTGTTGCTCCTCTCAGTTTCCTCCTTTTCTGCTGCCTTTTAACCAAAGTAGAGTAATTTAGCCCATACGGAGCTGTATTTTTACTTTCTGCTCTGTTTAATTTGAATACGGGACGGCTGAAACACATTACCAACAATTTCTGCCCTTTGTGCAGCTCAGCTTTAAGTTCAATGTACAGCAAGAGAGAAAGAGGTACTTGAAGCCGATGCCAAGGAAGAAAACCCTCTTTGGGATTAAAAAAAATAAAAAGGGCTGTCGGCCAGTTTTTAGCCTGCCTCCGGCTGTCCTTGAAGGGCCTCCTTTGGGCTGGATACTCCTGGGTGGTCTAAGCTGAGTGTGGAGCACTGAGACGATTTTTCTGGATGGTTGACAACTTCTGCACCACTTGCCCGAGCTGCTCGTGTCCCCAAAGAGAGCCCGTGTCAATGCCTTAAAGATGGAGCTCTTGCCAAAGACACAGTAAAGATGCTCTATTTGGTTTTCATTTCATTTAGCAGAAGCACAATTTGAGCTTTGCCAAGTTGTAGATTTTCCAGTTGAAACTACTAATTATGATCATGGAAACTATTCTCTCCCGAACGAACATACAGTGACAATACACAACTCTAAATTACATGAGGGTAATTACAAAGCAGCACTAAGCAGCTACACCCATATGGGCAGAAAGATGACAGGATTTCAAAGATATCAGTGTGATGTACAAGTTCTGTGCACAGAGCATCTGTTCGTCCTAAAATTTACTGTCATGTTTGGCAAAGCAACAACCTCAACATACAGTCGTAAAGAACAATCTGCAGCTTCAACATGGAGTCCTGCAGCAGATGGGATGGCCCCAACAGGGCTCTGATCTCAGCATTGTGAAGTCAGTCTGGGAATATTGCTGATGTAGCTCAGATTTACAAAAAGAAAAGAAGAAAAAACTAACAAAAAAAAAAAACCTTTGGCAAGTTCAGAGATGCTTAGAATCTGGTCAAACAGAAAGAGAAAAAAAAACTGTTTACATCAACTCCTTTTTATAGAGCCAATACACAATAAGAGTCATCTCAAAGTCCTGTACAGATGCAGACAGTTGAGATTCAAGCATTAGAGTCAAAACAGTCCAGTTGCGATTTAATTAGACATTAAATTATAAAGAACTCGACCTAATGTCAAGTACGACCGCATTGGTCGATTTTGTGATCCATAAAAACAACACGATATTCTGTATGTGACCTCTGTCTGCAACCCTAACCTTGTTTCACTTATTAACATGAACTATTCAGCTTTACAATGTGCAATGTCTCATTCTCTTTGAATGAGAAGGTGTGTCCAAGTTTTTGGTCTGTACTGTAAATGTTGACATTTTAAAGCTAACCGTTATATTAAAATGAGACATATTGAGCAGAATTTGTGAAACTTCCCGCATGCGTGTTTGTCAGCTCCTCTGGGTAAGGGCGCGCATGCGTTGTTGGTAGTTACACACTTTCAAAAACCTCAAAGAAAAACTTGACACACTCAGAAAACTCAGTCTTTTGGTTGCTAAAGAAAACCTCCTACGAGGTGGTGGATGTCTCTCTTCTGCCGACCTCACAGAGATCAAAAAGAACCCACTGATCATTCAGTCTACCAACCACATCGCTGCACTACTTGTACATCACTTTCATCACAAGGGGCTCATCAAGCGAGATGTATAACTGAAGGAGCTATCATTGGTGCTGGGTACTGGATTGTTGGAGGCAAGCTTCTTGTATCCTCCATCTTCCATTAGAGTGTCACGAGTTGCTAAATACAGGCCCAGAAAATGGCAGTCTACTGATAGTTTTACTGATGCTTTGACCAATCAGAGGACAGGGTACGTCAGCCACAGGCCCCGCCTCCAAAGTGCCAAAGGTCTGATTTCAAGCAGTGCAGATTCTGCAACTGAGCATGTTTAGGATTTGTGCGTGCACTTGTTGGTCTACATAAGCACACTCGTGTGTTTTTTGGATACTGTTTGCACGCAAGAAATGCGTTTTCGCCAAGTATGTTTTTACTCACGAGTTACAACTTCCTCACACAAATCCCTTTTATGCTCTCAGTGTTCCATGTACATGCACAGAATGCGCATATTTTTGTGAATTGATATGAAGTATAAGAAATGCAGGAAGGTTAAGGATTTACCGTCTTTTGCGGTTGTGGTTCACTGTTTTTATTGTAAAATCTATGGAAATTTTTTACAGTACATTAACGTAAAGCTTCCCTGCTAGGATAAAGTCACCTGTGATAAACTTGTGACCCTCACATTCACTCTCTTGACATCTTTTCTTTGTGAAATATTAAAAATATTTCAGAGCCTCATGCAGGGACAGAGCAACAACCAGAAAAGCTTCTGTATTATTGCTGCCCTGAGGTCTCTGTTAGTTGTTGTTTTGTTGTGCTCCAACAATAATCCTTCAGTTTCATTACTGCATGCTTTAAATGTGTTCTACAGCCTTCCGCTGCCAACAAGAATAGATTTTAAGATATTACCTTGCACCCTGGGGTCAATTTAAACCAAATAACTGCTCACAATTATGTTTTCCTAATTATGATGATTTCTTGATTACATTCATGGAGCTCTCTTGTCGTAGTAAACACAACATGGTCTCCAGGCAGTTGGGGGAGAGAGGTGACGGTGTCACTGTGAGCAATTAAAAAGCTATCAGAGGGAGCTGAAAAGGAAACATTTCCTATTAGATTGTAAAGTTAACCACTGGCCTGAGCTAAATGTGGCCACAGAGGCACTAAGATGTTATTACACTCTGTAGGCACTGTGTTGTTATTCCTCTGTGGATCCTAAAGTGGGCTCAGTGACGACCACAAGCTGCACTTTGCTGCTCTATAGAAGACCGCATCAGGAGCGGGTGACTCCCTTTGTCATTGTGTACATAACCTCGAAAATGAGAACTTGTACATTTTAAATTTACACTTTGCTTTGTGTGTGGAGTGTCTTGGTGCATGAGTGGAGAGGTGGGGGGTTGGAACTATTTAACCATCTGTAGCAAGATGCAATGATGAAAAAAAAGTTTTTTTTAAAGGTACAGTATGTAAGAATTAGACCTTGTTGTCAAATCCGAGTCCCACAGTTCATGTAGTAAAAAAAACAAAAAACATCCGCTCTCAGCCACTCAGCCCCTCCCCTCCCTGATTTTTCTGTTGAGTTGCCAGTTCTGTTGTTGATCCTCGTTTAGTTTCTCTTGTATTTGTTCAATGTTTGGGAATGTCTGAAGGTCTATTTGTTCAGCGTTGAGTTTTCCTAAGCACATTTGAACGTCCCATCATGTGCAGCTCGGCTGCTCAGTTGGAAGGATGTGGTGGTTTCTTACTTTTTGCTGCTGCTCGTTGTGGAATTCCAGCTGCTTGTGTTGAAGACTTGGCAGCTTTGCAGACTCACATCTGATTCGTTATGGAACCAGGAAGTCTGGATGTGTAAATAATGATCCTGGTCCGGGTTAGCTATTTTAAAATGACAGAAACTAGGGACCACCCAGCTGACTGAGATCCAGATCTGTTTCAATGTGACTTTATTTTCAACATCAGTGGGACATTAGACTGTTGTGTGAGTATTTCACTGTAAAATTCTTACATACTGTACCTTTAAATGAAAGCTTAACGTCTGGAAATATCAGTTTGCTGTGGTGGCCATCTTGAGTTGAATTGAGGCATAAAGTGAACTGGTTGTAAATGTATCTGTACATCAGTGATTACTTTCTGAGGGTTTATTCCCATCTAGTGTTTTATGAGATAATTCTCTAACTCCACAGACAAACAAACTGAAATGCTAAATTCAAGGCTTCAGATGAGAAGTGCATGCAATTATTTCTATCAAGAATATTTGTATTAGAAAGTTATTTAAATTTAGTTTTTTACCATCTGTTGGTTGTTGGAAAGGTCTGAGTCTTGTCCCGCAAGGACAGTGGAATGAGACTAGATAACGTGAAGATCCAAGGTTGATTCATGAAGTTTTGAATTTGTTACTTTAGAGCCCATTTCATTTTCCTCAGTCTCTCTGAATCTTTCAATCACTCTGAACATGGAGACTGAACACATTTATCTTTAGAAAGTAATTCCCTGTTTCACTGTAGTCTCAGCTGCATCACTGATGGGGTCTATCACGCTAAAATTACTGAATTATGGACATAGTAAAAAGGAAGACTATGGATCAACCATTATTGTCATGGCAACGTGAGCTGAGAGCGTGAGATGCTGGTTTGAAATTATGCTCCTATAAAATAGATGATATTTCAGACCATTATGTTCACTAAAAAAAATATGGGATGTTCGCTGTTGCTTCTTGTTGCATATAAGGATGAAAAGAATAACAAGGGTGTGACAGATCTTCCAAATAGGCTGATTCCATCAACAACAAGTGGGTTTTATGGGCTTTTTATTTATTTCTTTAAGGTAAAATCCTGAATTGTAGCTGTAACATGACTCGTGTCTGCTTTATATAGTTTGACATGTCTGAGAAATACTTGTAAAATGTGTAATTGCTTTTTTAAGGGATAAACAAAAGCCATCACTTTCATATCTGTCCAGCAAATGTCAAGCAACAACGAGTGAGGGGTCTCTTTATTTAAAGGTGAGTAGGCTACTGACAATCAGACCCACAGGATGGTTCAGCAGGGTCCTGGACCAAAACCAGAATCCAATATGGATCACTTCAGCAACTGGTGGGTTTCCTTTTAGTATTGTTACACACCCTTACATCAGCATTTTAATCAGTTTGTGTTATTGCCATGGGTGGCAGTAGCTCAGGAGGCTCATTGGTTTGAATCCCTTCTCTGTCTGAAAAAATAAAAAAAACATTTTGCTGTTGTATCCTTGTTCAAGACTCTCCACCCATCCTGCCTGTTTGGTGGTGGTCAGAGGGTCAGCTTATCAGTGTGTGTCCCAGGACAGCTGTGGCTACAATATATATGAAGTTTATCGCCACCAAACGTGTGAGTGTGAATGAGAAACTGTAGTTTGAAGCACTTTGTTTCGTCTGACTTGAAAAGCACAAGTACAGCCATCTTCTTCCAGAGCTGATTGGCTGATGAGGGTTTAAGGAGCCTGGACGATTCCACCATGGAGTGCAGCATCTAGCCCAGGGGCGGGGCTTCAGGGGGGGCTGGGAAGACGGTATGCCCCCGCCCGGCCCTGATTCGTTCCGCGAATGATCTAGCCTGTTCCATTCACACTTTTGTTCTTAGCTGGATTTAGGAGTCCTGTCACTGGTTCTTGTTGTCAGGTTTAGTTTCTGGGGTTATAACTCCCTTATATTCACGGCTGTATGCAATAGTTTTCAGTAAATGTGTCCTTTTTAAAAGTTGCTTTTGTCTCTGGACATTAAATGTTAAGTATCCTTTCAGCTTGACACACAGACCATGATTCTGTTCAATGTAATTCATTTTTATGGCACCAGTTAATAACAGAAATCATTTTAAAGCGCTATAAAAAAGAACTAATTCAGTTCAACAAGTCCAGATTCAAAGTTATTTACAAACATTTTGGTTTATGACAACATCCTTTTCTATTTGTGCTGAAATCATAAAAAGAAATAGTTTTTAGTCTTTTGAAATAGAGATTCAAGGTTCAAGGAATCTTTATTATCCCCATGGGGCAAATTTATCCTGCAGTAACAAGCAATCAGCACAATTTGTTCTCCAAAGACAAAACAGACAAAAACAAAATGAGAAAAAAAGAAACAGAAAATAGAGCTACTTTAACAGAATGGCAGCAGGAACCAGAGAAAACTTCAATCTACTTGTCCTGCATGTTGGCAGGAAGTATCTGCACCCTGACGGGAGCAGCAGCATCTCTCGAGCCAAAGGAGGTTCAGATCCATCAGGACTGAACGGGCCTTGCTGAGGACTCTTGTTTGGGAACTTTACCAACAAATAAAAGAGAAAGTTAAATTAGATTCAATAAAACATAAATAAAACATTTGCATAAAAGTACAGTCCACCTTAAAACTATGAAACTTCCTGTAAAAATAGATAAGTTCTTAGTATCAACATGTAGATCAAAGGACAGTTTGTTATCAAATGAGTGTCGAGGTGTTTATAGTTTTTAATTATTTCCACTGCTTGTTTCTCAGCTATGACAGGAGAGATGGCAGGAGGATTTTTCCTAAAACCAATGAGCATTTTGTCAAAAGGTTCTCAATAATTAAGTAATAAGTAAGCTAATGGCAATTTAACTGAAAACACATAATTTTCTTTCTGCATCTTCTTAAAGATTGTTTTCATCCCCATCATCCAACTCGCCCCTCCCCTCTCCCCTCACTCAAATTCAAATGTAAATTGTACAAGATCTCATTTCATCCTTAAACAAAAAATACAATTCAGAAAAAAAAAATCTAAACCCTTAAACTGTTATCAATTTTGCATTATGCATCATAATAATAAAATATTAAAATATTGGGGCTATTGACACAATTAGTTGCATTAGAAGTTACTGTAGCATTTCTGATGTAACCTGCAGCAGTTCCTGCAGGAAGATAATTGATCAAGATATGTTGACATTACAAGCTACTTACAAAGAAAACGAGAGGCAAATACACTGTAAAACAAAAGATTGTTCAAAAAAACATGACTTAAAAAAGACATATTTATCAATATAGTCAGCCCGAGATCTGTGCAACTGTTCTGCACAACAATGCAGTAATACTGAACAAAAAGTGATCATTTCATCTATATATTTCAAAGCATCTGCATCAAGTTTGAGCTGTAGTCTGTCGACACTGGTGAGGTTTTTTATTGGATCAATATTACCTCTTTTCTATGTGAATACTATGAGCATCTTAAATGACCTGGAATCAGACTATGAAGTTTTTAAGATTGGTGTTGTTTTAACAACTTTGTGATAGGCCCCACTTGGACCAGCTGTTGGCACATTTATGTGGTCAGAATTAATCTGTATTTCTCTGAACTGAGACCGTTTAAAGAGTTTTCCACAAGATATTAATTGTTCATAACATTTCCCCAGAAATTTACTTGAAAGTGGCTGAACTTTCCCTCTTTAAAGTCTGCCTTTGTCATTCTGTTGCTTGCAATTAAATCTGTAATAACCAAACAGGAAATGAAAATCACTCGTTCATTTAAACATCACAGGAGTTTTTTTTTTTTACATCACAGGATTGTAATTTAGGTTATCTTGGTCCCGACAGACTGAAGTACGATTTCTTTTGTGACTGAAAGAAGCTGCAGACAATGATCTCATTTACATGGAACAATGTGCCTCTTACAGTTGTCTTCCTGTGATGTTGTGGAAACTCTCCAGTGGTGATGAGAGGAGGTGAGGGGAGGGGAGTGAGACATTCATCTAACGCGCGCTGGAAGCCGTGTGAGCGTCCTTCTCCATACAAATGATGCATGACTCGAACACAAAGTTGGAAATCCAAGTACGAGCTGAAGTATTTGATTTGATTTATGAGAACTGCAGACATTCATACGCAACAATTTAAAGAAATTTGGATTTGCTCAAATTAGATTTGCTGGATGAATGAAACACCTTTCAGCACGAGAAATACCCTGACATTAAAATCGATGTGTTCACTTGCCTAAATTCTTCAAAGATGTTTTCCACCAATGGCCCATTTGTTTCGTAATGGGTTAAAATCCAATTACAAGTGCCCATTACACAACACAAACACAACATTAGCATTAAATATGCAAAAACACAAGTCTGGTGAGGAAACATAGTGCATTAGATGAAAAAGAACCGGCGAGGCGTCTGTTAGTTTTCTTCTGGGTGTAAGTGAGAAATGAAATAAGCACATTTTTGCTGCAGACAGTGTCCCCGACTAAAGTTATTTGCAGCAACTATAATACCCATTAAAGATTCATTAGTAAACCGCTGTTCCTGAAGCAATCTTTTCATCCTGTTTGGTTCAATAAAAACACTAGCTCACATAAAAATGACACTTTGGATATCTGGAGTTAAGTCTGAATTAGTTTGTGCTATAGAGACCCCCCCCCCAAAAAAAAAAAAAAAAACAAGAATAAAAAACACTTCAAAAACGAGCTGTCATCCAGGTACTGATTAGTCTGCAAGGCGAGAAACAATTTGAAGCAAAGCTGCACACTGTTTACTTCTCAACAGTATTCTGGTGAGTTTAGGAACATCCTTTGTGTCAAATATAAACAATAGTTTTACTCATAAATTGCTGCTTTTTACCGTAATGAGGAAAGTCAAAATTATTCTCTGTTAAAGTCAGACTCGGTGGGTTTTCTGAAATGATAATGATTTCTCCGTCCTCGCAGGGTCCTATTATCTCAGTGATCCCACTTACCTCGTGTTAATCACGACTCACTGTATTCAGTTCTTTGTTCTCAGTGTACATTTAATAGATTTTCTCTCTTTTTTTGGTTCCTGTCTCTGGGTTTTAACTGCAGTTCTACATTTTGGATCTGTGTTTTTTTTTTAACTTATTCATTCATTTCATTTTACTTCCTGCTATTTACAGCACCTTTAGATTTTGAGTTTTTACAGGGATGAAATAAGGGCGGATACAATCCTCACCACAATGCAGAAGCAGTGTGTGATAAATACTCAGTTTCTCAGCCTGTAACTCTGTGTTTTACAGCAATTACTCAAAATAATGATCTACTAAATAACCGTCAGTTTCTTCCATATACTTTTGGGCCAAACAGAAGTTTCTGAGGATTTTAGGAACTGTATGTCCCACAATATTATTGGCACCTACTATATGTGTTAGGGAAAGCTCTGATTGTGCAACAATGAGAGTCTCTAAAGGGCCAATAAAGCCCCCACAATTCTGAACCATCAGCTAAAAAAAAGACCCAATGAGTGTAGGATTAAAGACTTGGACATTACATCTATTATTTAGCAATACAGCAGTCCTAATGTGTGCAATATCAATATTGCAAAGGACTCCAGTATATCACAGACATTATATTTAACAATTATTTATATTTGGAATTATTGGAGCCTCATAATTACAAAATATATAGTTTGCTGCAACTTGTATCATCATCAAAACAATTGAAGCAGCATGCTTTTATATTAATTTGCACCAGTTAAATTCTATTTTTTTTCCTCCTTTATGAGACTCATGCATAAAGAAATGCATCATCTGACTGAGGTTTGAACTTCACCCAAGTTATTGCATCACCTTGTTTGGGGATCCATTTATTACATAAATTGATATTAGCCTAACTTTAGATATTGGACACATAATTAACTCCAGAAAACAGATTTTATGGTCATCTCAGTGGCTGCAAGGTGCCCGTGGAGTTAAAACAAGCTCACATTTCGTATTGGCTACTTATAAAGTGGTAAGAGCATCATTTGAATATGCAAAAGGATGTGTAAGAAAAGACACGTATGGCTCAGGAGGATGGGAGGTCACCATTAGAAATCCTACAAAATCCTGACAGAGAATATTTAATCACCTCATCACATCAACGGTTTCTACAGAGACCTGTTAATGACCTGCTCATCGAAATCAGGTGTGCTGAAATAGTTTACCACCTGTGAAGAAGGTCAGCAGTTCACGCTCAGCTTCTTCCCCAGCAGAGGTGTTTAAGTGTTCTTCTGCAAGACGCTGGACTCGGATTTGCAAATTAGTGATTGTGAATGTAACTTTTAGTGTAAAATCACTTTAAACGGTCAGTTGGACTAATAAGATGCAATACAAATACAGAAGATGTAGAAGATTCCTTAGAAATCATCAATATTTCATGGAAGTTTACAGATTTATTGTTGAAATATTGTTTGGCTAACCAGTTTTATAACCCCCCCCCAGGCTGCTATTAGGCTGAACAAGAAGAAAAACTGTAGTTTTACACAAATAGATTTACATATCAGACTGAAAAGCATGATTTTTGTTTGAATATACAGTATGTTAACACATAAAAGCACATTATGTGCCAGAGTTTCATTTTATCCTGTTGCAGCTTTTATCTGCTGGGAAGAAGGACACCTTTTTCATTTTACCATTTTACATCAGTGTCAGAATGCATTGACTGAAACAAATTATCCTCCATCAGATGCATTTGCAGGACAGCAGCTGGACCAAATGACTCCCTGTTCTGACAGCCTGCAGGTCTGGGTTACTGCACAGAGAGTGCAGAGATTCTTCGATGGGCAGATCATATTTCTCCAAAGGTGACTCAGAAGAGCTTTGGTGTCAAGAATTCCCAGATTTCCCTGAACTCTTTTTGCAGATGGGTTTACCTTTGAAAGCATTTTCGCCTCTCAAAGAATAAAAAGACAAAAAAAAAAAACAAATCAAAAACAACATTAACGTCGAAGGACACGTTCTTGATGGTGATTTAAAATCAGAGATAAAACCCTATCAATGCATGCATGTTATTCCCATCATGTAAATCTCTTCTCTTCTACATGTAGTAGAATTTATAGAGTCATAATACTTTCACAGACAATATGATAAAACAATGGAGCCTTTTTTTTGTTCCAAAGAAATATAGCAGAAGGTGATTTGCATTTTCAGCTTGTATACCATAAATCAGCTCTGTGTACTTACACTCAGTCAAAAATTGTATAAATATGCTCAGAAACAAGTTAACAGTCATTTGATATAACTGTCAGAAAGTTATTCTATTTGTTTCTTTGTGTGAATTTGGGGTGTAAAATGTGCAACTGTTGCACAGAAAGTCAGAAAAATAGATTTCAGAAATATAACAGGATAATATATCACTATGAAAGCTGTGTTATGGTTCATCCAGGATATAAGAAGACAGATAAATAGTGGGTCTGTGAGTAACAATCTATGGATGAATGCTGTAAATTGTTTGGCTTTTTGCTGGTGCATTTAGTCAAACATTGAGTTGAGCATTTGTTTCAGCAGAATGCTGCAATCGCGCTCACATCTTCTGTTGGGCATCTTGTTGTTGCTTCCAGGTGAACAATACCATTTAAATCTTTCATACAGTTGTTTTTGGCTTCCTCCGTGCTGACTGTGTTCCTCTCCGGTCTGTCTATTGCCAACACTTCTTTCCTGCAGCACCTTCTACCATCTCATCATGAGAACACTAGGTGTTGTGTTATTCTGCCAGGCTCGTGTTACAGTTTGACTGTAAGGCGAATTAGCTCCAACAATAAAATTCGGATTTCTCTTTAGATTGATTCGATTACATCCAACAGCTCTAAAGAGCACTTTACATAAGCTTTGACCAAGATAAAACTCAACAACCATATTAAAAATTCTAAAAATGTAATTGGATAATAAAAATGGTCATAATGTGGCTCTGTTATACTCTGCCAATGAGAATTTACAGGCTTCAGTGTTTGAAAACACATTGAATTTGTTCTTATTTTACAGTCTTTTCTCAAATGTTGTTTTACACTTTATTCAACTGACTCCTGCTTTTGTACCATTTATTAAAACTCTATAAGCAAAATTTGTGCATCATCACTATTTCTATAGAGAAACTACACTATATTTGTATGAACAACATTGTTCCTCAGCTGCATTGTGGTACAAATTGTATTTTTTTTTGTCCTACATAAAAAAACTAAATGTAACAGACTTTAATTGGATTATATTTGCATAATATACATTTTTTGTACAAAGTTTATGTTTGCACTCAGTTTAACTTTTTGAAAATCTCTCCCTGTCTTTTTGAATAATAAACAAGTCACTTTGTGAAGAATCAGGTCCTCAAGTCCTCTTAGTCTGACCCGTTTATCTTAATTGATTCAACCTTTTTATTCCTGGAAAATTAGAAGTTATTGGAGCTTCCCAATGTTCATTTTTCAGCTCAACACCAACAGCAAACTGTGTTTTTACTGTTTGAAATGTTAAAAAAGGGCATATTTTTCCAGACACAGTTTAAATGAAATATTCCAATCTCTGAGAGCCACGCCTTGTTCTTGATGTTTCATTTTTATTCTTTCGTGTGAAGATTCCATCAAAGTGATTTTAATAGTACCAGCACATTTTAAAACCCTTGGCATTTTGGTGCATTTACAGTTACTTGACTGTTCTTTTCATTTTAGGATTTTAATTGGCCTTTTTAACAAAAGATACAGTGCAGTGAAGCAGGGGTTGGTTCAGGGTTTGGAGGAGCCTTTTCTCACTTATCATTTTTTCACTCTTTTTTTTCCTCATTTTCTCACTTTCTGCTACGTTTTGCTTGTACTCACTCCTTCAGATGACTCCTGACTGCTTTTTCTACAGCCCCGCCCACTTGAGGAGTCTCCTACAGCAACTAATGGGTCACACCTGAGAGTAATTGGCTCATCTACGCTTCTCTACATGAGTATTTAAACCCGGTCCTCACCTGACTCTGATGCCAGAGTCTCTGACGGTGATTGTCTCGCCAGTATCCTGGTCCCTTGTGAGATATACTAGAATTTTGGAAAGTTTTCTGTGTTTTAATTAAACTTTGAAATATTTTTCTGGCACAATATAAAAGTAACATCTTCAGCTTTCCTAATTAGGCAAAGAAACAAGTTTTTCATATAAAAGCACATAATTAAATTAAAGCAGACACCTTTTGGCTCTTATGTAGATAGGTCTGGCCTTTTTAACAAACCTAATTCCTAGAAAAACCTGCCACATAATTACTGATTCACAGTAATTTTATTTATAAATGCACATTATGTCTCTATTTATCCAAACAGACAAACAGCCTGTAAAGATTTAACGCTTATTCCATAGAGTTAAAAGAGAAGAGAGGAAAACTAGATTGCTGATGTGATGTGAACCCAGCTGTGGGATCAGACACAGACGGTCCAGTCTTTTAAAGTTTCCAATTAAAGCCGATTCTCATTCTTTTGTTTGCAAGATCTGTACAGATGCATCATATGCATATTGGACATTTAACACCTGTTATCATCTCTGTCGATTTCCACTCTGAATGCTACAACACAGCCTCATAACAAACTTCTGATAGCTGCCAAATGCATGTTTTTTTATTTATGAAACACCTACTGCAACAGAAAAGCACCCAGCTGAATGATTGTGGATGTTTTCTCCTTCAAATAAATGACCAATTTTAGGCGTCTCTACAACATCTAATATATGCACAGGGTATGTTATTAGTGTTTATGCCCAAGTCTGTGAAATTTATAATCCTCTGGAGCAAATGTAGGCTTTTAGTCAGCAGAAAGTGTTCATTTTTTCAGAGGATGGATTTAATATCTGTGCTGTTAAGTTCCTTGATATCAAACATTTTTGTAAATGCAAAGAATTGGAAAATCCATGGCTGACACATCGACTGATAACAGTTTCCATCCTGATTGTTTATACTAGAGTCGAGATGAGCTTAGTGGTTCAGACTGTGTTGACAGAGTGACTTTGTGGGTGCCCTCTTAGAGGGATGTTGTTGTTCCCTCAGCCACACAGGAGGTGATTAGGATTTATGAATGTTAAATGTGAAGAACTTAATCTCATCATTTACATATTTGGCTAATAAAGTCTAGATCTCTAATTTTTGGCTGATGCTCAACCATGCAGAAATGCATTTAACCTTCTTTTACTTCCCATTTGCCTCCTATGGAGATAGTGCCATAGTAATTATAACCCTCAGCAGGGCTAAATAATTTTAAGCTTTAATATCCAAGACATTTGTTGTCAGGACCCAGCTTCAGGCTACCGCTAATGGAAGGTCTGGCAGAGCAATCAGGTGTACCTTTTGATAAATGGCCTATTATATTGTCCTTAGCATTTACTGCCCTCTTTTTAGTGTACACAATAAATTATCCTCAGTGTTAGTCTTTCTTGTAAATTTGCAATCACATACTCAGAAAAGCCTGGGGTATTTTTTGCCCTAGTTGTTGGCCACAAGAGAGTTCAGAGAATTGATTGGAACAGAAGCACAGCATCTGCTGGGGTGTCCCAGTAAAGCTGCAGGTGAAGGCTCTTTTTTTTTCTTCTATTTTCTGGTACTTTTCTCATCCAGTAGCAAAAGACTACAGTTTCTTGTGAACACCCTGTGAGGCAGGACAGTAGCCGTAGCAACAAGTGTCGCTTTCTGTGGCAACAGTATTGCAATCTGTATAAGGAGCCACTGCCTGCAGTGATGGATTTATTGTGTCTATTGTGTTTTGTAGCATTGTTCTGAGGACCTAATTTACCTGAGGCGGGCAAGCCTCCGAGGGAGAGCAGTAATTCCAGACACTGGCAAGCAGACTGATAACAAAAACCCAATGCTACCCACAGATTTACACTGCAGGTGATTTTATATTTCATTGTTTGTATTCCATGTCTCATGAAGTTATGTTAAATTCACCTTACATTTGGTTTACACGCCCAGCAAAATAACCTTAAATGGGTATTATTTCAGTTCTTCCTCTGCAACTTATGAATAAAAGATATAATTTAGATCTCTGGAAGTGGATCTCTGTGAAAAGGTTATGTGAGGATGATATTAATTTTTTACATGTTGCAGATAGCTCTTGGAATGGCCTCAATTTAGGGAATTAAATTAGATCTGACCAAAATGACGAACCAATGGCTAGTCACGATGCAACCAAGAGGAAACTGGATGGCTGCGCTCTGAAAACAAAATTTCAAAGGAATTTATCTGGACCAAATTTTACAAACCTTGGTTATTTATCTCACTATACCAGATATTAGTAGCAGAACTAGCTAGCTGTAGTGCTTCCAGATTCAGTTCCAGGTACATTTTGGTTAGAATTGCATCACATTTCTACACAAATAACTAGGTAATAAAAAATAAACATCAGTCGACAGGCTTCCAAATTAGGAGTTGCACAAAACAATTGGACATTTTGAGACCGGTGTTTTAAGCCACTTTGATCTAAGCCTCACTGCCATTAGCTTTTCAATCCGCTCAAAATTAAAATCTGTTTCTTCAAACTGAGGTCATTCAAAACGCTTGCTGAGATATTATTTGTCTTAAACACCCTAGGAAAATCTGACCAACATTTTAAAAGCAGCCGTATAATGCTGATTAGTAACATTTTATTATCTGATCATTATAGAGCAGTGGTCATCAAACCAGTTCTCAGGGGTCACTGTGCTTCACACAGAGCCAAATCTGCAACGTCAGTCTGTAGAACTGTTAATGAACTTTATATTTTCCCCCACAGAAAATAAGCAAATAATCTAATTATTTTGGTAGAATTCACACCAAAATATTTAGTTCTAAAACCGTGTAAATCTGTCATGGATCGAAGAGACAGAAGAACTGAAGAGCAACCAAACACATTTATAGTTTTGTCTTATCCACAAAATTGGATGTTGTTTTTCTTCTTTTTAATTCTTGTCTAGCCTGAGGAAGATTCTGCTCGGGGCATGTTTGGCCAACTTAACCATGTCTGACTGGTTCACAGAAAGGACAATTAACCTTTCTCCTCAAGAAGCTGTAGACAACAACAACAAAGAAACACATGAAAATCATTTTGTCCTTTTGTAACATCATCCAATAAAGTGTTTTATTAGGTTGACCCAGAAAGGTCGTTAGGAAGCCTTGTTTATCAGTAGATTACATCAGATAGATTGGAGGTCACGGAAACAGAACCCAGTTTTTGTCTGAGCCTGGGTGGTAGTTTCAGATGGTATTAAAGTTATACACATCAAACAGTGTCTGGCTTCTTAGTTTCATATTGTTACATGCTGAATTTTTGTCCAAGTGGCACCAAGAGACGAGACAAATAGAATAATTTTAGTTCTGTCCTGCTTTTCTTTCAGAAACAGTCTGTTGGTAATCGCAACATACATCTCCAAACATTTCACTCTTTGTAAAAACTGTGATGTATTTTTTGTTAATTGTTTTGTTTGAGGTTGCAGTTCTTGTGTTGATTTGTTGCTTTATGTGCATTTTTTGCTTTCTGAAATCTTGTGTTTTGTAATCAAATTCTGTGGTGTGTAATAAATCATCTGACGTGCAGCGGAAAGAGGAGCTACGACATGTCAGGTACCAGATGAAATAAACCATGTTCAGCTAGTGGTGAGACAATTAGAAAATTACTGAAAAAAATATTATGCACTTATGAAAATATGTGATCTTCTTCTTCTTTTTAGAAATAAGCATTTTTCTCTGTTAAGACGTACGTTACACAATATCGATTTTATTTCCCCATTCGTGTTTTGAACAAAGCCAGACATTTTGTTTTTGTTTTTAAAATATTTGTTTAGAGATCCTAATGGAAAAAAATATAAAAAAATCCCTAAATTTGTTTGCAACTGTGTGTGCAGCTATCTAAGGTTTTGGAGAGGACTTCACCCAGGATTCCCTTTAAAAAGGTCAAATGAAATGAAATCATATCTGCGAAGCTGAACACTCTGACTTTTCTTATTAAAATAGAAAACAGTTTGATATATTACTAGATTTCTTTTTTTTTTTTTTTTTTTTTTTT
>SSNP01000095.1:1666367-1703069 GCA_006937955.1 Pachypanchax playfairii
TTTTTTTTTTTTTTTTTTTTTCTTCATAATTTTACTCCCTAAAATGAAAAACCAAGAGGCAGAACCGATTCTGACAATCTGAATTATTTTATTTATTTTGATGCTTTTTTTGAAATACTTTTCCTGCATATTTTGTTGTAAGTTATTCTGTTGACACCCAACATGACATGAGAAGTAAATACCATCTCATCTTATGACACATCATCTGGTTAACCAAAATAAAATATTCCAGCTGATGCCAATTTTTAGAACTCAGATCAACTGGTGGCTTTTTTTTTTTGTCGAATTACTTGTGTTATACTTTATATACGTGTGTATTTAATTGACCACAGTCTGGATGTTGAAGTTGAAACAAGAAAAACAGCTGTAATTAGTTCTATAATGCTTAGAAAATAAATTAGAATCACAGATCCAAGTGGCTGAAATGAGCTTCTTCCATAAGATGGCCGAGCTCTGCGAAGAGCTCCGTTATAGGAGGAGCTTGAAGTAGAGCCGCTGCTCCTCCTAGTTCAGATGGTTCAGACATCTGATTATGTTTCCTGGTTTCCGTGCTGGTCACGACCCACTGGGGCAGACCAAGAATTTTCTGGACGGACTATATCTCCTTTCTGACCTGGGAAGGATCAGCTGATTTATAGGCCTACCTTTAATTTTCTTTACCCGTTTTAAAACTTACGTAGCACCCTTGAATGAAAAGTATTTTAATGAAATATATTCCTATAAACACAGACCTACCGTATATTACTCATTCTGACTAAGAGCAGCTGCAGAATATTTATTTCAATCTGTATATTTACATTGCATTCACTCCATTTTAGAGCTAAATAATCAGATTTCTCTCCCACAGCGTCTTCAGAGTCTGTGTAAAGACTTTACATGCATTCCAGTTTTCTCTCAAATTAAAGGAATGAGCTGTTGGACTGGGTGGACATGAAGGACACAGGTTTCATCGTCTGTCATTTCAGAACAGCTGGGGTGTACCACAAACTGTGTGGTTAGCTGCCCCCTCCCATCCCTCAGCTGTATGCATCACGTCTGGAAAAGCCATCTGTATAAGAACAGATCGGATGTAATATTCCATGGAAAGAGCCAAATAAAAATAAAAACTTGGCAGAAACACAATCCTAAAAGGACTGAGAGATCTCAGATGCTACAATCACCCCACCCTAAATTTCACTTTATCTTTAAATAGGGCATGGAGTCTAGACTGTCTAAGCAGGTGGTCAAGGTTGGCTTTGTTTGACACTCCTGGGAAGATTTGAGATCTGTCAATCATCCTCAGCATCGATGTGAGGAATCCTCTGGCGGTAGTGATCTATTCTGAGGTCTATCTCATCAAAGACCCCTGAGTGTTTTCTTCTCCTCAAGCCACGCGTTATAAACCGTCGCGAATCCCTTAAAATTGTTTTTCTGTGCCATCAGATAAAGAGAGACTGGGGTTTTGTTTGCCATCACATTTTAATAAGAAGAATGAGGAGAAAGACGGGAGAGCGTCTTCCAGAGAAAAATAAATAATCAGGGACCTGACTGACTCTGGGCCATACTGTGAACAAATCAATTGACTTTAAAGACCTGAAGTCAGGCATGAAAATGCATCTATGAGATAAAGAGGTCACAGATGACACGGGGAAAGATATGTGCTCCATTCAGATCTGTAGTGAGACTGTTGTCATGTCTCTTCTGGCAGAGTTGAGCTTTAGTTTTTTAATGGCGCCATACGTCAAGAAGGACATAACTGTCACCCACCCACCACAGCCGAAACAGTAAGTGTTTCATTGCTATTGCATCATGGGGAGGAAAACATTCATGAGCACTTTGCCTGCATATTTGAATATAATATGGTATTAACCGTATGCTGTCTGCAGCGAGAGCAAAAGTTCAACATCAGCTCTCTTCCAGCTCTGAGAATAAAAAGGAACTTCAATTTTTCCGGAGACATCATGATTACTAAAACACACCGAGGAGGGTTTGCTGTACTTGTTAAATTCCACTGGTATTTCTATTTTTTTTTTTTGCCAAATGTATTTTAAGGTCACATAACTTCAGTTTGGATTATCTTCAGCGAAAAAGGTTTCCAGGAAACTGACCACCCCAAAAGAATTACACCAGTTATTTCATGCTTGGTTTATGTACAAAGGACAAAACTTTTCCTCTAGAGTGAAACAGGAAATACAGTCATGTTGTTGTTGTTGGGTAGAAAACTGGTGTAGGATACATCAGCTACTCTCCTATTCAAGTTGGCTATTACTGGTTTGTGTAAAAACAAAAGTTGGCAGAAGGAAAACAATAAATTTTCACAGCACAGAAGTTGTTAAAATCTAGATTTTGGTCTGAAAATAAAAACTTACTGTATTTAATAGTGTTATACCTTACTGATATTATTCAGATGTAAAGGGTGATTCTATGGAAAAGTTATGAACAATTAATGATGGACCTGTTGTTCAGCTCTTTAAACAGCCTTAGTGAGAAATAGAATTTATTTTTTACCAGTATAAAAAGCTTATGGTTAGTTTGATGTGAGGCTAACATTTAGAAATTCTAATTTGATAAAAAATCACAGTGATTTAATGGAATAATATTGTATAAACCTATACTTTGTTTTCACATTGAATTTTGGGGGAAGTGTAAATTCGAGTGACAGCTAGCTGTGGTGCTACCTGCTGCAGCCTGGGGATATTCCTGCAGGAATATCAGGATGTTTCTGCTGAAATAGCTGCATAATGGGGAAAAAAAACCATCAGTTTAAATGTTTAGAAAATAACATTAACATTAAATTTACTTTTAAGGCCTTAAAAAAACCAATTCACAGTTTATTTCTATTGCAAATAATGACACAGTTCTATGTAAATAACCATGTAATGTGAAACTGACAGCTGGATAAAGATTTATAAAGAAGCATTTACATGAAGCTTTTATTGTTTTAAGATGAAGGAATCCATTTTGGTCTGCACCCTGTTATTTAAACTCTAACCTGAGGTCATTAAAAATCTTTTCAATGAACGCCCCTTCCAAAAATCTGAACTCTGTAACTCTCAAACCTGCTGTTCTCTCTTTTTAAGATGGTTTATCATTCTGAGATTTTTTTTAACAACTAATAAGTTGTTTTTGTTTCATCCACAAATAAAGGCAGAAGCAGATTCATGGCAGTTAAACAAAAAAACTGTTTTTGTTAGGCTGTTTGTTTGCGCAGCGCGTTGTGGCATGTAATTATGTTTCAAGAATATCTAACCTTTTGTGAGCACGAGCACGACAGCAAGTGTCAAAATGGCCTCTGACGTGGTGCTTTTAGCAGCAGAAACCATCCAGAAAGGAACAAAAGGGGTTTTTATGATGTTATTTTATTATCTAAATGCAGTTTAGATGGGAAAAATATCAATTTTATAACATGGTCTTGAATAGGTCTGTTTATGTCTCCTGTTATGTTCATTCTTGTTCACTTTTGTTCAACATTTCAGTCAGTCATGTTGCTTTTTTTCTTTGTCTGACTCAGTTCTGCAGGGATTTCAGCTTCATCAGCTTGTCAGCACTGTTGTTTTTTAATTTTTTTCCATGACGTTTGCATGTTCTTCCAGTGCACATTCGGTTTCATCCTAAAACATTCACAGCGATTCTAAACTGACCCTGAAGGAGTGAATATTTCTGGTTGTTTATAGTTGTGCAGCCCTCTAATGTCCAGGACGTGTCCCACCTCTCAGCCCATGACCAGTGGAGACAGATACCAACCCCTCTGCAACACTGCACAGATACAAGTGGATATAAACAAAGGAGGGAATGTGTGTGAAGTTCTTCATTTGAATCATCCTTTCAAAATAAAATATTTGCTGCAATGTGGAATATTAATTTTAATATTTTGAAGAAGTAACAAATGTCACAGTCATTTAGTTGCAGCACCTCCTGTCACCTGCTGCAGCAACAGTTTACAGAATCTTCTTGAGGTGTCGAGTAAAACAAAAAAAAAAAAACCCAGCAAGTTCGTTGGATATATAGAAGACCTACTGTATAAACATGGTGACATAAGAATAGAGAAATGGATGGTTAAGCTACAGGAACTGGAAACGATCATGGTCAACACAATCTGTCTGGACATTATCAGGCCAGTTGTTAATTTTTATTGAAACCTGGAAAGTAACTGACTGTGTAATAAGAGTTGGCAATCGTCATCACCATTCATGCAAAACAAGTGCTGATGTTGTTGCCTTTAATACTTTTTCTGTCTCTAATACACATCGTAATGACATTGTTAATAGGTCAAAGCACTTTAAAAAAAAAGATTCAGTCTGCAGAACATTGCTAATTGAATTTCTCTTCAAATGTAATACAAAACACAAGCATGTAAGTAGAACTCTGTTGGTGGTTTGTGTGTTAGAATTACAAGCAGGTGTACACATCAGAGCAGGATGCCACAGAGAAAAATTTACTCCAAACTTTGAATCTATTTGACAGATGCCACAGATTAAAACCAATAATTACCATAAATCATCACAAGTGATTACACCATTAAAACGACGTGGCCTGGTTGACCCACTAATGAAGGTTAATGTGCTCTGCAGTATCTTTTCCTGTCTGCAGTTCGGCACCAATCACAAACTCAACTGACAACATTTTTGTGTCACTCCAACAATGCACACAATTATGGAGCCGACTCCTCAATTGCCTGGTGAACGGGAGGCAAATAAAAATAACTACGTGAAATCTGATGGAAATCAACAGAGATTTTCTGCAGTAGTCAAATAGACCTAATTAATATCATACAGAAATCCTGACATTAATCCTGCAGCACGACTCATGAGAACAGAATAATATCAACCTGACTGAGAGGGTTTATAAAACAACAGCGGTTAAAGTTGATCAAACAAACAAAAAACTAATTTAACATAATTATTTCCTGTTTTAACTCAGATGAGCAGAACATGCAGAGGTGTCCTGCAATAAAAAAACTGATAACTACGAGAGTTTGGTTGCCACAAAAACAGTATAACAAGAAGTAAACAAGCAAGGAAACAATATCTGATAATTAATTAACCCAAGAGTCATTTAAATTAGTAGGATTATATCTAATTTAAAAAAGGAACTAACTAAGCTCACCAACAAGTGTCTCAAAACCCCAGAAAAATGTTTTCAGTGATTTATTTTGTTTTTTTATTTTTATCGATTCAGTTGTGAGTGCAGAACGCTGTGTTTCAGAATGCGGTCGTGGCGTTGCGTTTGTAGACGTGAGCCTTTTCATGATGGTGTTGAGATGTTGAATGACTGATCATGTCACAACAGAATCCAGGTACGCGTCTGGTCCACTGGCCATTTCCGGATTCAAAGTTTACTTATCTGTAACAAGAAAAGAAACTGTCAACATATATAACAACCCGTCGCCTTGTTTGGGTGGCTGAAGGGAAAAGATAAACCAGCGAAGAGGCACAAAGCAAGAACAGAGGAATCTGAGCATCCTGTTTGATCTCTGAGGAGGGAGGACCCTTCCTGCTGCTGCCAATAGTTCTGCATACTGAGTCTGATAAGAGGATTGAGTGTGTGTGTTCATGTTGTACACACCATGACTGAAATCACAAGTTAAAGTCTGACCTTTTACAAGCCTTTGAAGGTATAAACCAGAATGTTCTATTTGAAGGGTTTAAAGCGTGACTAAACAGAAAAACATGGATTCTTTTCAAATCAGTTTAGAAACTTTGGGCTGCATCGTGAGTTTAAACAACCCGAAAACATTTCTAGTAATGTTTTTAATGCTTTGGGAGGATCTGATAATGCCTTTTTGTGTGTGTTCACTGTCACAGCTGCCTACTCAACCTGCTTGTCAATCAGAAGCCTCGGAATCGGTTCACCGACCTGATTGGTTCTATCGTATCTGAGTCAAATTGAATGTAAACAAAACCAGCTGGTACCCCTTAAACAAAATGTTCCTCAGAAATGAGTAGCAAACTGAAAGATCTAAATCCCTGTCCATTTATTTCTCTCTTTTTTTTTTTTTTTTTTTAGAACAACTCAAAATGTGCTGATGTGTTTTCTACAGTCAGGAGTCTTCCAAAACTCTACGAGTTTGTAGGAACGATGACAGAAACCAGTAGAATCTGGAAGTGAGAATAAAAAAAGAGCTAGTATTTAACCCAGAGTTATAAAAAGAATTAAAACACATGCTGAAAGACAACTTTTAAAATATCAAATAATGCACTGGTATAGAACACTAATGTAAATAATCAGGCCAAAGCGGTGCAGGTCACGCCTTTTCATTGATAATTAAACATGTCTTGCAAAGATTTTCTGCTCCATTGCAGCACAATATTACAATCAGCCATTTATTAAAAATGAGATCATTTAGACAGCTGCATCACTGTTTTGTTTTCATTAGACGGAGCACAATGACACCAAAAGTGCCGAACTGATTCAGATGACTCAGTTTTCTCAAAAGCCTCCATGAAACCAAGACAGATGGATTTTGAATGCGTGTCACAGTAATAATGGTAATCTAATTTGTGCAAGTCTTTTTTTTTTTTTTTTGCTAAACTAAAAATATGAAAGGTGAATTACCTTCAGTTACAGGGACTGCTGCTCATATTCACACAAATTTCCTTCTATTCATCTGATCAAAAGTTAAAAGTAGAATTCTGCAACAAAAACTGCTGTTGGAGGTCTTTCCTACTCAAAGTCATAACCATCTTTAAGATCTTTCTGAAGAAAATTACGAAATGAGTTACTCAAACATCAAATTTCCTCTTGGAGATCAGTGAAGTATTACTGAATTAAACTGTGTCATTAGGTGTCAGTGAAGATTGTGTTCTACTAAAAACAGAAAAAAAATGGCTTTTCACAATAAAAATTTTTAGAAATCTTAAAGAGGCCCTTCCATTAAAAACAGTTTTTCTGAGGTTTCTGTTGAATATTTTAGCTCCACAGGTGTTCTTACCTTCATAGTGGGTGTGAAAACAGGTCAACAGCTTCTCTTTCAGTTTTTATCTCTCAAACTACGCAGGTGGTGATAACACCCGAGTTCTAACGGCCTGTATCAGTTTCATCACAACTCCTTTGTTCGTTAGTATTCGGCAGCATCCACAGTTGAAACCACGCCTACCATGCTGCTAGCTAAAAGCTGTAGCATAAGATGTAGCAAACAGGAAGACACAACGTCTGACGTTGCCATGCACAGTGGGACAGGAAACAGTATTCTTTGCTCTCATAGGCTAGTTTGTTAGCCAATCAGAGTCCAGCAAATTCGAATAATGAATATGACCGAGCTGCTGAAGAAGCAGCCTGACGGAAGGAGCCGGAACCACCCGAATTTTAACGCAGACAGATTGAAAGGTCTGTTAATCAGTGTTTCCTGACGTTTTTTAGATATAAAATGTTTCATATTACTGGTTAATACTTAAGAAATAACCACAAAGTCCTGAAATTTGTATGAAATGGCCTCTTTAAAATGAGAGTTTAGATCTTTTATGTTGGGTCTTTGTTGTTATGACTGATTTAACCTGTTTGGAGAAGCAGAGTTTAGTTCTGACCAGGTTGATGAGTCACAGCAAGGCTATGAATAAGGTGCTTTCATCTTAACACAATGCAGCTGCACAAATGTCAGTGTGGTTCATGCAAACGCTTTTTTTTTTTTTTTTTTTACAAACCATCTTCCAATCACTTCCATGTTACTCAGTAGTTTAAACAGAAATTGGATATTCCTCCAAGCTTCACTGTTAAGTGTTCAAACTTGCATCTGCTGCTATTTTACAACCACACAATCCAGTGTAAATAAACACGTAATATGAAGAATGATATCATTTACATGAGCAGCTCTCCTGAGGACCAGCAACCTGCAGGAGATGTCATAGGAGACTGGTGTTTTGTGGATGGGGAACAAGCAGAGGTGGAGGACTTAGTGTTCTGATCCTCGGTAGCTGAAACTGGTTTTAGAGACATGAATGAACCCAAGGTTTAGTGAGAGGCTGAATGATACCAGCCAGGTATAATTGGGCTCACCTCAACCCACAGCAGTTTCCTTGAGAGAGGCTGGACTCCTGGGTGAGAGGCAACTAGCGGGGCATTCTTCCTACTTCCTGTCTTGACGAGTCTCTGGGGTTCCAGTAGAGAAGAGAAAGTCTGTAGTCATTCTCATGGAAGAACAAACCCACGACAAACAGACAATTGAACTTTCAGATCTTGAACTCTGTTGAAATCCCTCAGATTCAGCTCCTACATACCTGCAACAAACAGCTTCAATTACTGTAAAAACAAACTTTTAATATCATCCAACCCAGTTGGTTCTTTAGCTTTTGGCTCTGGCCTTCAGGGTTCATTATGATAGAAACATAATCAAGTGCATATGAAACCTATCCAGGGCTGAAATATCTTTATTAATGTTAAAGGTCAACCTTATTGTTATTTCTATATATGCTCTGAGTCCTCACTAAGAGTTCTCCATCATTTGCTTCACTACATTAATCTTACTGACACGCAGAGAATTCAAATTTCATCATTCTCAGTACTGAGATCTCATCAGCAAATTTTCCCCGAGGTAATTAATGTCAGTGACCTCTCAAAAATCGATTGGAGAAACCTCCTAATGACAAAGCCTTGCCATAAACCTTTAATACCCATCATCAGTCATTCTTTATCTGCTGATATGCCATTTATCACTGACTCACTTTTTTATGATTGTTCAGGTAATACCCTGCCAATACTATGGAAATGGGAGCAAGAATGTCATCAATAAAATCTGCTCAGAAATATAAATGTGCAACATGTGGATTAAAGCAGAGTGTAATATGTTTAACTGGTACATGCCCTGCTAATATTAAAACCACAGTTAGTGTCTTTTTAGAACACAGTACAATTAAAAGTTGTTCAGAAGTGCACATTCGGTAAAATGACTAGAAAAAAAAAAACAGTGGTTGAGACTAGAGGCACATCATTTCCTCACAGACACAAGGACGCCTAAAGCCAGACAGATTACTGCCTATAAAAAAGAGAAAACAAGTCGTTTATTAAGGATGGCTACATTCAGCATCAAGAAAACGCTCAGTGAGCTTTAGTAATGTCGAAATCTTTGAACTTCACAATTCGTCACCGGCATCACTGCCGATGCCAAGAGGTTTCTACAGGAGACGAATCCCTGGAGAGGACAGGAAGACAAGATTAGCTGATGAAAACAAAATACATATGATTTGGATCTCTTTTTATGTATTACATGTACTGTAGCGGGAAATCCATCCATCCATCCATCCATCCATCCATCCATCCATATCTAATCTCTGCATAATTTAAGAATCAGCAGTTGAGTAGTCACTAGTTAATAGTGTAAAAACCCAAATGTTAGAGGAGGCAGGTCCAGGATCCAAAAAACAAACAATTGTTTACTAACTCAATACATACACATATAAATAAAGTACAAGACATCTTAAAACTCAACAGTGAATTGTGGAGAGCAACATGAATGTTAGTGAGACAACAGAAAGTTCATAATAAGTTCATATTTTCTGTCAAATAAGAAAACATCTCAGTTTCCTCATCTCGTATGTTTTTCATGTTCTTTTGGGAATAAAAACGTGACTTTTTTTAAATCTGCATTTTAAAGCTTTTTGGAAAAAATGACGGCAGTTTTTATTTGAATTCAGATCACAGCAGAAGCACCAAGAGACCTATAAAACTCATTACTGAAGTTTTAAGTATCTTTTTGCAAAAATGTTTTTTTTAAACAAATGGCATTAATAAAAAAAAATCTTCTTTCTACAGCTGTAAACCAGCGACATCAGTGTAACACAGGAGGTCCTTTAAGGAGCAGCTTGAGAGGACACAGTGATGAAGATTGTTCTTACTACATTAAACCAGTCTCTGCTTTTCCACCTAAACACAATCAAAGACTCTGTATTATCAACACGACATCTCCCACTGGAAATATAATTTCAAGGTCTATTTGATACTGAAAAAAGCAGTGATGCATACTAATTTAAAACTCCCACGAAAGGTTTTCTTTTTTTTCCCCTCACAGTGCCTGAAAAGAAATCTTTGATAATCCAGGTGCAATGAAAAAAAAACAAATAACAACAGATTGCTCTGAGAAACATTTTCAATACCAGATTTTCTGCTTTAAATCAAAAATAAGCTTTTTATAAACCAATACTGGACATCATGTCATTAAATGGTAAACATGTTAATCTATAATTCTATTCAACACCGTTAATTTGGTGGATAACTTCAGATGACCATCATGGTTTGTAAGTAACATTGAAGATCTGTGGTAAATGAAAATATTCAGAACGTGGGCCTGTCTGATGTGCCTCCATTGTTTTTTTTCTTCTTTTAATAAAGAATACATTATATATAAATCTTAAATTAATATTCACTTTGTAATTTTGCAGCTAGAGGAGAATAACTGCATTTATGATGTTAAATTACTGCCAGATTTACTACTTCCTGATAATTTGTCCTCCATCTGGTTGCCGTTTGGTCATTTAAAAAACTGGTTGCATTTGTACGATTATGCAGTTTTAGTTCATCGACCACACAAGTAAAGAATTTAACAGAGTTATTAACTCTTCTGGAACATTGTTCTATGTATCATTTACAATTAGATGCTCAAGTTAGGGAATTTGCCCCCAGGAATGTTGAGCAACTAAGTTCTACATCCAGCTTCAGGACAATTATCATTGGTGTCCCTCAGGGATGTCTACTCTGCCCACAATTTTTTAACCTGCAATGGTCATCTGCCATGCTGAAGCTCCTGAAGCTTGAAGAGATGGCATGTCCGTTTGTCTGGAACAGTGAGTCCCAATAAAATAGGGGATCAAGGAATTGGCTGTATGGTAATATTCAACACATGAAAGAATGGGGAGGTGAGAATGTATTTCTGTGCATCCATTCCTATATAATTGGAATGTTTCTGGGGACCATCACAAGACCTGAAGTGGAAGAACTGCATCGGTGTTATTGTGAGTAGATTAAAGTTTGCTCAGCTGGGAAAAGTTCAATATGTTAAAAGATCCTGAACTGGTTCAACTCTAATGTCACTGAGCCTGTTCAATGCTCCTCTGTTGACATTATTTTTTGCTGGAAACTGAAAAGGCTTTCATGCCTTAATTCACTCAAAACATAGTTCTGACATACTGACAATCCCAAAATGTTAACCCCATACATCTAACCACTGATGAGTGATGTGTGTACAATCTTAATACCAGTAATTTTGTGCAGTCTAACTGCCAAGTGTTCCAAAAATTTGGTTCATTTTTCATCATAATGACATGAGCAAAGGTCAGTATAACTGCCTGGTTTGGGTTAGTGATGAAATCAGACATCAGGAAGCTGCAGTGGAAAACATGGACCATCCAGGATCTGCATTTCTACCTGGTTCAGAAAAAAAAAAAAAACTGAAAAAATCTTTTAACCCCGGACACTTTATTTCTAACTTATTTTAATGGGTCAAGAACATCACAACACAGAAAAACAATCCCTGGTTTCCTCACTGATGTATACCATGAAGACACAACAGCTATCTGTGCACTGGAAACCCGATGGAAGCATTTTA
This sequence comes from Pachypanchax playfairii, assembly GCA_006937955.1. NCBI lineage: Eukaryota > Metazoa > Chordata > Actinopteri > Cyprinodontiformes > Aplocheilidae > Pachypanchax > Pachypanchax playfairii. The sequence goes on from SSNP01000095.1 coordinate 1,677,880, forward strand.
ACTTGAGCTAAACAGAATAGATCCGTTTTAATCTTCTGGAAAATTATTATTTTTTTATTTATTAAGAATTTTTGCGACCTGGATTATAGAATATACCTGTAGTATCGTTCACAATCAAAAACACAGTGTCAGCAAAAACTTCTTATCCTGATGCAGAAGTAACTTTCTTAAAAGATTACACAACCACATGAAAGATGCAGTCTGATTGTTCAAAGAACACAGATAAAAGATGTTTGGGTCTTTTTTATTTATTTATTTTTTGTAGTTTTTTGTACAGGGAATTAAGCTGTTTTTTTTCTCCCTGTGTGAAATCTGAGAAGAAAAGAAATGTAGGAAAGTCTGAAAACGCAGTACTTAACAGTGCTTTATCTTCTGAAACAAGTGCACAAGCCATTCTATGTTTAGATACCAGCAGGTTATTTGTAGTGCAGTGCCGCAGAGAATAAGCAACTGATGTATCAATCTGTCTTGCTGAGAAATACCTATCGCCAGAGGACTGAGATGCCGTGACAAACAACAACGTGGTTTTCCTGTTTCAGCAAAAAGAGTGAGCCCACTCTGCTGGTGTAGTGTAGAAAACATTTTCATTTGTTTAGGAAAAGTTTGACAGGAACAGCACTATTTGTCACAGAGAACACAGTGAGTGAAGGGGAGATTGAGTGGCCTGTGGTGAGCGACCCGGTTCAGGCATTAACACAGGGCTGAAACAGTGATGATGAAAACTGGATGTGGATTGCAATGTGAAGTGGTGGAGCAGGTAGTATACATGCCAGACATGTGACTCGTATACCACACGTGTTCCTTACAAAAACAGTCTTGAATTATTTGTATGTTCCACTTTTTGCCCTTTCAAAGAGTTTTTTTTGTTTTTTTTTTGTTAGCATGTTATTTTGGGCGTTAAACCTGAAACTTGAAACAGGTGTTCATAACTGTAGATTTACGACCTGCAGGTGCTGACTCATCCACCCTGCGGCAATTAATCCTAAATTTCTGACGTCCCGCCAGGTGATAGCCTGCAGATCAATTCAGTCTTTGTTAGTCAGAAGTAACGGCACGACACCCGCTATCTTTCTGTCTTTATCTCATTCATTCTGCCATCCAATAAGAGCTTAAGCTAATCACATTGCAGATTCGAGAGAAACACTAACGAATCTGTGCTGACTAAATGTGTAAATTATCACAAGCTATACAGAGAATTTCAAAGCTGAAAATAAGTTTAAAGCCTAAAGCAAAGTGCTTTTATTTTTCTGATTTGGCAGAAACCTGGTGCAGATGTTCCTGTCTGTAACTAATAACTATCAGATGCAGGAATATGAAAAGTGGTGGGCAGTTATCACTGAAACTTTGATCTTTTATAGACAAGAATCATTTTCAGTAAATGAACTAATTACTTTATGCAAAACAAAAAGAAGGAACTTTATTATGTCAATGTTTTGGCCGTTCTCAAGAACAAGAAGGTTGTATATGTACCTCCTCAAGTCTCTGCTGGCAAGTGATGTCATCCCGAGTGGCTGATTCTTCATCTTGGTTCTCTGTTCACCTGCAAAGAAAATGTTTTGTGTTCATCTGAGATTCTAACTTGTCCTGGTGTCATTGCAGATGTCTTGTGTTTCCTGATCTCACCTGTCCACTCTTCTGCACAACACATTTACAAATACAATTGCTTGTGGTGCATTCAGGTTCCTAAAATTGTATCTGACATTACAACCAGAGGAAAGAATTCCATTTGCCAAAATATCAACAAGAATTGATGTAAAAAATGAACCTATTTGGTTTCAAACCTCAGTTTTCTTTCTACATCTGTGGATTATTTGATTTCTACATCAGATATAAATGAACATGTAATCACTTTCAGGTGGTATGAATATGTTTGGATGATTTGCAGCATCATTTTCCTTTTTAAACGTGATCCTGAGTTTTAGCAGCTTCCGCTTTTCATAGCAGATCTGCCACCTTCACTCTTTATTAGACTACAGCTGATTCAGCTGGAGTGTTTAACAACAAACTCTCAGATTCTACAAGGCATGTTGTATCTGAAGTCACTGGTTTGGACAAAACAAACAACAATAGCTGCGGTCAGTTCGTCATAATGACCGAATGTTAGAGATAATTGGTCCCTGTTTGAAACTGGAACAGCAGAAAAAAGACAAGCAAGTAAAATGCAGTTACCCTGGAAATGACCCCAAAGTACAAAACCTTCCTGCTGTTGAAGATTTCACTCACATAACACCGATTTAAATGTGCGCAGTTTCAGTCTGCCGTTTCCCTCACATGGTAGATATTTTTTAAAACCATTGTGTGACATTTTTCTTTTTATTATGATGTCTTTTGACCTAAATCTGGTTAATCTTTTTAGTGTACTGAAAATAGTTTTGAATTTGTTTTCAATTACTTTGTAATTACAGTGATGAATGACTTTGTACCTATTTTATATCCAAGCAAATGTTTGTACATGAAAGGAAAATATCTCAAATTGAATGTGATGCTCTCAATGAGTTACACTGATAAGAAAGTGTATTGTTGCCCACGGCAGTGTCACGACTGATGTGAAATAAAAATGTTTCATTTTGCCTTTCCTGAGGGTAAAACATGAGCAGGAATACACTGAAAGCACCACAGGAATGTCAAAAATCTTTCTCGGTGAGCGTGCAGAAGGCAGCTGCAGGGTAACAAAGACGTGTTCGTCTATCTTCACGACTCTTCGGCAATCAGGAAGTTCTGGAGAGAAGCGCACAAGAAGGAGCTGTGATTTGATCAATCAACCACAATACGCTGCGTGATGAATATGCAGCTGAATGCGCTTCTCACAAGAGAGGCAAGTTTTTAATTAAGATTCAGATAATCTGAATTCAACTACAGACACACAGTCAGAATAACAGGAAACAGGAAGTCTGAGCAGTAATGAAGATAAACTGATGTGACATGAAAGACTGGAGTTATACGTCTGCATGCAAATAGAAAGAAACAAAAAGTCGTTGATGTTTAACAGAAAATGTGCTCCAAGATTAATAAAGTGATCAAAAGAACGTGTTTATTGTGTGTGTTCTCATACATCTTACTGCTTTAATGCCTTTGACTGAAACTTGTATTTTAGCACACTGATAAGCTGGCGATGCTTTTTAATTATTCATTTGTATTTGTATTAGAAAATAAAAAATATTTATATTCAAATAAATACAAATTCAAGAAATGTGGCACAGTACAAATGCTAAATGATGTAATGAATCAAAATGAAACTATTGTCATGTAAAAATGCATGTTCCAATGCAACAGGACTTCCTGAGTGCTGAAGGAGCAATATATTATGATTAAAAGTTGTAATGAGTGCCTTTAACTGTGGCCAACATTATTCATAATACACACTGCATCAGTCTTTTTTTCTGTTTCTGTGCTTACTCTGTCTAAAACTAGTCTCGCTTCCATTGAGATCCCATTAATTCACTGTTTGCCCAATGAAATTAAAAGTGGCAGTCATTGTCTGGGTTTGCTCATTCATAAGGTGGACCTGATTGCGCTTCAGGCCCTGTCAGTGCATGCAGCCTGATAAGAGGTTTGTACAGCGATTGGGCTGATTGCAGTGTAATAACCTGGCTGCCACTGATGCAGAGCCTGGTGTGCTCTGATCGAGCTGAACAGCAAAGTTGTTATGGTGACAGGAATAACTCCAAACCTTTCTCCCACCGCAGCGTGATGTTAAAGCTGAAGATAAACTTAAATCACAATACAGTTTTGTTTAGAAATTCAACACATCTTTGCACATAATTCTAGTCTTACTGGTTTGTAGTGATAATGTGTTCAGAATCTGTCAGTCTGCACCAAAAATAATTTGCTGTACATTTAATTTCCCACAGCGTTTCAATGTGGCATCTAGAGAATTGACCTCAATTAGTCTCATATTGATTTAATACATTTCAGCATATTATGATTTGAGTCACATGGAATAATCTATTGGCAACGTGCCATGAACCATGAAATAAAACTCTTCATCATATGAATGAATTGCTACAAAACACGTAACATTTCCTTGAACCTCAGCATTTTTTTCTTAGAACTAACTCGAACTGACTAGCTGCAACTGTGTCACTGCATTATAGACCAGATCTATTTTTCTCATACTTATTTGTGCTGCGTCTGATAGAGAGTTATTATTATTATTTGGTTTGTAAATTATTTGCCGTTTTAGAGCTGAAATCACAGAACTGGACACTGCAATCAGAATCAAATCCTTTTCATGGAACCTGAGAACAGTCCTGGTGTCCCTCAGGGGCGTGTGCTTGACCCACTACTATTTTCCTTGTATATAGAAGACTGCACTTCCTCACGCGCCTTTACGGATGTGTCACGCTGTATTTAATTTATTGCACTAAATTTTAAGCATTGTTACCAAAGTAGGCAGAGACACTTGATCATTTATACCATAATTTTGTCTCACTGATGGATTGTCTTTTAAAAGGAGTGGGTTGGAGACAGCAAACCCTGATTAGGAAGATAAACAATGCAACTTTTATTTATTTTTGGGATAATCCCAAATAACAAGCAACACTTCAGCAACAAGCTTGTTGCACATGTACCGCAGAGCCAGAGTGTTATGATCGTGCCGTTCCTGGTAATGACACTACACAGCTGTATTTGTCTCTCTTTCTCTAACAAATAAAAAAAATTCCTGCAAATAGATGATACAGAGAGAACACGATAAACAACTGCAAGAAAAGCTGCTATGGAACATTTTTAACAGAACAAATGTTTGCTGTAATTTCAATTAGCAAATAAAAAAAAAGATTTATTATTGACAAAAACAGAGAGGAAAAATTTGGCACCATGTAAATCTCCTCAAAGGATTTACATCTACAATCAACTGTTTCTAATAAAGTCAAAGCACATGAATACAGACAGCCCAAAGGGAAATAAGTGATCAGTGGATGCTGCGAGGGACATAGAAAGGTTATGAATGTCATTACAGTTTCCCCTCTGGACTTTATGGTTAGCTCATGCAAAGCAGTTCATAGTCTTGGTTCTGCTAAAGCCCCTATCTGACCAAAATGTGTCACACTCATAAAAATGAGGTGCTGTGGTTCTGGCCACTTGTAATGCTGCAGATAATCAGATATGGAAGAGGCACAATAAGAGGCAGTGAACCTGACAGTATGGAGAGCCTGGATTAAACCACTCTATGAAAACAGAATCACTCCTGACACTTGCAGCCTTTCATGGAGACAGCTCACAATGAGGGACAGGAAAAAAAAAAAATCGTTCCCAGTCATTTCTCTTATCAAACTGCTTTTCATTTCCGAGGTGCACTATTGAATTTTCTCACTCAAGCTCAACATGGGTGATGGGAGGGGTTTCATTGTTATGTGTCATCCACACACTGGAAGCCTGGAGGTTAATAATGGAAGTTTAAAAGAGTGTTGCATATTAATGCCAATATCTATTGAGCCATACAGGAGAGCAATAACTGTCCTTGAATGGAAGAATGTCCTAAAATTATTTGCATGACTCAATAGCCTGTCACGTGCATGGCATGAGTTACACGTCAGGGAAGTTTTCATTTTAATTTTCAACAAAATAAAAGGGTTTGTACTCCAAAGTTAAACATACTTTACAGTTGAAGCTCAAGATATTGAAACTAGCTGTGGAAAACATTGCAGCAATGGGAGTTATTTCACCTAACTTTACACATTTCTCACTAAGTCATTATTTAACCTTGATTGCAATGCGTGAAATATTTGCAACAACACGGGAAAAACACTAAATGCAGCAGCAATAAACAATAAGAGACTCTTCCACTAAACACTGTTAGAATAGAATAGCTGACAAGTAACTGCTAGTTATTAAAGCAACAATCTCAAAAACATGAACATAAAAAGTTGACATGTGACAAAAATCACATATTATAAAACATTGACAGGAGTCCTTGCCTTTATTTTGAAACAGTGGCTGATGGGAGATTTGAAATGTTACTTTACGAACTTCCTGTATAGATTATGTTTAAACAGGAAGAACTGCAGATGTCCGTCTCCCTCGGGAACAGAACTACAGCTGACAATGTTTTTGTGACCATCTTCATATATGAAGACAGACATTATTTTTGTGGTGTTGCTTTTTTAATTAAGTTGCTGTCCTTCAAAAACCATAAGAGGAGGCTGCAGCCCCTTCAGATCCCCCCCAACCCATGTTTTTATCTGTTTAAATGGCAGGAATTGTTTTATTGTTTATCATTAAAAGGCATGAACTTTAAAAAACCTTCAATTAAGTCACTAAAGGAAAGGAAAGAAATAAGAACAAATCTGTAAAATAAGAAAAATTAAGCCTAATTGTCTACAATTTAGTTCTGAGACAGCTTCATTGTGTGAACGTGGTTGTGTCTTTGTGATGTTGAGCCTTTTTTATTGTACCTTTTTTTGATAGATATTACAGAACACAATAAATTCAACGGTTGATCAAATTCCTGCTTCCCTCATGTCAGCCAATTTAGATAATCCTCTCTGTCGCTGATGCAACACCAGTGACGGGTGTTAATGTGCAGTGAAATATTACAGCACTTTCAAAGTTAATTAAACCAGGGGTGTGGATCTTTATCAAACTCAATATCCATTTATCTTTAATCATTTTCCTCTTGACAAGAATCGGTTTAGCTCAAGCCAGCTGAAACATACAGACAGTGGGACGTTCCTGTTGAGAGCACTGGAGCAGCTTAATTAAACAAAAACTTTCAAACTTTAAGAAAAAAATTGAGGAATGAAAATCTGATTGTGTCTGTGTTACATTAAAGTGTCACATTGAACGGCTGAACTTGGACCCAAAATGCTGAAAGCGCAGGAAAACTGAAACGCTACTAGGTAAGATACAGTATTTGTTTTTGACAGCAGTGTAATTGGAACCCTGGAAGGAAAGAGGAGCAGATCGGGGTTCGATTGTCTTCGCAGGCTGTGAAGAGCTCGATGGGATACCAGGGACTGAGGAGCCAAACTAGCAGCTACTTCAGGGGCAAATTTCCAGTTAAAATGTAACTAATTGTTGCTATCAGGCTTATTAAAATGTTTTTTTTAGATCCAAAGTAGTTATACGGTTGGTTAGTTGCACCTTCGGAAGCTGACAGGTACTAACTCGCTTACACATTTTTTTCCCTAATTTTTATTAATATTTCCAGTTCCATGGCTGAAGGAATGCTACTATGCTACGTTACTATGATACTACGATGGGCGTACGTGAGCAGCTGCGTCTGTTCCATTTAACCATTTTTGTTGACAAAGGAAGTGTCCTCATATAGCAAGGTGCCTTGACATTGAGAAGCACCCTGAGAGGCAGGTAGCTTGAATGGGGGGTGTTGATGAACCAGGTTTGGATTCACAGATTCTGTTAGGTCAGATGACACACTGGGTTGCCTCATAGCACAGATTCAGAGGCAAGTCACACCAGGAGGACGAGTGCACAACAAGACGTCGAGCAGCGGTTGAAACCATGTAAAAATCTCAAACGTTTGATGAGCTGAATGAGTACAGTGACTCTCAGCAGCAGACACGACCTCCAGATTCACCTGCAGAGGAGGAGCAAATAAACAAAGAGGGAAAAAAAAACAGCCTCCCAGAACTCCAGCATCAAAGAAAAAACAGAAGGAAAAGAGCTGTCTGACACTGAGCTGCATTAAGATGAGACAGTAAATTGTAAACCTGCTACAAACTCTCCAAATCACTCAGGAAACTGAGCTCATCCAGAGGTCACACACACAACCCTGTCATCCATACAGAACTGCTGAGTGGGCTCTTTCACTCAGCAGCTGTCGCTTTGGCCACTGCTGATCACATCAATATTAAGTTGGCAAACTGTTGGGAATGTTAAAAAACAACTGAGCAAGTACTGCCAGTAGTATATTTATTACCACGCCTGGTGTTTAATACCGCCAATGCAGATGTGAAATGTGACTCTGTTGGAGCTGAAAGCATCAGGAAACTTTGACATCACATTTTCTTTTGCTGCAGGTCTTTTAAGCTGAACAGTGATGGGTTGTTCTGAACATCTCCGGATTTAAACACTCAAATAACGACTTTTGTGTGCAAAAACACCTAAAAGCACCAACTGGGATTTAAAAAAAAATGATTTGGTTGTTTTGCAGTCTCAACTTTTAAATTGCTGACATTGCAGTTAGAATATTTTCCTCAGAAAACATGATCACTTTGATCAGGAGATTTGAAAAAAAAGAGACAAAAGCCCAGCGGTTGTATAAAGATTGTTTTGTATCCCTTACAGTCTGATAATAAGATACCACCAGTACTTCAAAGGTTTTATTTAACAAAGTTCCACTCTATCATTTACAATCCCTTTGGCTTAAATTACATATTACAACTTGAACTAAACAACAGACTGTAGAAAGTCTTATTTTATAGTTGCATATTGAGTAGCTCGTTAGCAAAGTAGGATATGAAAAGCATTTAAAAGCATCATTGATTCAATACGCTGTCCAGGCAGAATGAGGCCCTTCAAAATGCACCAACATTTGTTTTAAGGGCATCTAGGTGAATAATATCTAGACTTATGAACATAACGTGAAATTTGCAGCCTAAAAATAATGAGTGTCTCCCATTGACTTGCTGCAGGTTGTAAGTCCCGCCCCTTTATTTAACTAGATTGGGCATTTTTTTTAACAAAAAAAGAAATAAATCAAATATACCTGACTGTTGATTTGTGTAGTTTCTACATCGATGATGCAGATTCAAACATTTATCTTTCTAACACGTTTAGTGTTAATTTGTTATTTGATGCTGAAAGCACAGTGACTTCCAACCCAGTCTCAGACACACTGGCTCCAAAAATCTTACATGGCAGCTCTTAAAAAAGTTCCATTTTGGCTTGACTTTTAAACAACAGAGATGCTGCATCATGGTTCATGTGGATGGAGCTAATGACTAGTCCAAGCAGCACCAAGATCAAAGGGGATTGCTGCCTCCTTAAAACAACTCCATTCTAAAAAGTGTTATATAAGTTGATGAAAACTGCATTTTATCCACTTCACATTTTGTATTAGATGGTGATTCTAACTGAATACTATATTCCTGCTTAAAGAGCAGCCGGCTGCATCACAGGGACCTTAGCTAATTGCTGCTGAGACTATTGGTGCATTCAAATAACTGTAAAGTTTTATGTTAGGAACTGGGTAATGTGAAACTGACAGCAATGTGAAGTTTTATTACGGAGTGTTTGCATAAAGCACAATGAAATTTTTGTGATAGCTTCATCACCAAAAACAATCAGAATTAAGGGCACATCAGAAACGAGCCTGTAAAACAGGATCATATTAAGAGTTTGGCAGCGATTGGTGTTTTCTGTCTTTTCTAAGGATGGTGTGAAATATTGTATTTTATTTACCAGCTCACAGTAACACATATAAAGTTCATTAACAGCACAATTACCTCTGATTAGATAACAGAAACTCATTTTGTTCCTTCAGAATGGCATTTATTTATCACTAATCAGCTGAAATGATAAAACCATTTTACTATAAATACTGTGCAAATAGAGAAGTTAAAAGTATAAAATCTTTTTTCTTTTTTAGCTAGAAAGATTTTACAATGACATCAGTATGTGTTGTTGTTTTTTGTTGTTTGTGTTAAAATCACACTTAAGTTTTATCATTTATTTTTTATAAATGTCAGTTTGTGATATTCCCATCAGGGAGCCCGTACTACAAACAGTACAGTCATGTGGATTACATCACTTTAATAAACAGATATTAGGTCTGAACTTTGTAAAAATGACAGCTAACACCAGCTAATGGATGTTGTGGGGGGAGGGGGGGACTACACCCCTCCCATCAGTAAGTCAGATGACCATTACTGCATGTCTGCTGTATAAAGAGGCTCCCAGCCAGAGGATCATTTGAAATTAACAAGAGAGATGATATCTTGTCGCAGCTACAAGGTCAAGACCATAACATCATTTGTTTTGCCATCTCCCCCCCCCCCCTTAGCATGAATCACCTCATCCTCTTAGTCCCCCACTCTGCATCTTCTGTCCTTCAAACACACACTGTCAGGCTGGTGTAATTGCACCGTGACAGGGCCCATTTCTCATCCCCATCAATCACACCGGCTCAGATGTGAGCTTCCTCTTAACATGCTAGCTGCCACTCTGCCCCTCCCTCTTCCTCCCTGATCTGCCTCCATGTTTTATGTTTATAGTTATAAATAACAGATCCGGAGTTCAGCTGCCTTCATCCAAGCCTGGGTATCCTGGCCCTCACAGCGCCTTGAGTGATACATTGACCATGTTGGGTTTGTGACAGATTTCTTTCCTGATGTTACAGCTTGCAGGCTAGCACACTGTGACTTATGTTTCCTTTGTGCTTTTGGAACCATGATTAGGGAATCATTCCATATGCCAGAAAAAAAGGAAACTGACTTAAATTACAATTTAACTTGTTCAAACAGCATCTACACAAAGAAAATCAATAACATGTTGATAGTGATCAAAGAAAGACAATTAAACTTTGACATATTTGCAGATAAAAGTGTTCTGCGGCTGCAGAAGGAGATCACTGATTGTGCAGAATCAAATTCAGTAATGTGGGACTCTTCGGATCTGCAGCAAAAAGATAAGATATCAGACTGGGGCATTTTTAAAAAGCTTGTTGTGCAGGACGTTGTGATCAGTGACCAGCAGGAGGATCGTAATGTGCTTTATTGCCTAAGTGTTTGTATTGTGAGGCTTTTGTACTGCGGTAGGTTCACCAGCAGGGTGTTCTATTCATAGCAATATTCACAAATGAGTCATGGGAAATCCTACAGTATCTTCATCTTTACCAACAGAAAGACTATTCATGCGGCAAGATGTCTTGTTTCTCATTTATTAAAAACAAAACACACATTTACATGATCATCCTGAATTTATGCCACTAAATCCTGCTCAACACAGACAGAAAGTCTTTAAAATTGTATTTAGGTTTACTGTACTTGAGATAAATGAGTTTTTACAGTAATGTAGTTTTTATGCGGTAAGTCATACGTTTTTTTTTCTTTAAATCAAAAATGAAATGTTACTGCAAACCAGGAGAAGGATTGCAGCGTTTCTGTAAATCGTTTGCTGTAAATCGTTTGCTGTAAATCGTTAACTGTAAATCGTCAGAATTACGACAATAACAGAATGAATAAATTAATTAAAGCAGAACTAAGTAAGTTTTTTCACCTCAATAAATGTTTTCTAGAGTCCCTGTGGGGGTAAACAAGGACTTGGCGGGGTGATTCGTGGGTCCCTCCCCTCCCTCCGGGGTCTGTGTCCCGAAAGCAGCACTTGCAACTTTCAGTGGATCGGACCCGACTAATCTCGCGAGAACAAACCTGCTTTACGGCACTCACGTACATAAATACAAGCATGAAGCCCTTGCCGTTGTTAGCAACGCCACCCTTAGGAGCGCAAAGATGACAATAATACTCACCTATCGAGACATTTTCTTGGTTTTGTTTTTCTTTCTTCTTGCAAAAGCTTTCTCTGCGCGTTGTTGTTGGGGGGGCGTTACGACAGTGAGCTTTCACAGGGGGCCAGTAGGGGGAGAGCGAGAGCAAAACTTACTTAGTTCTGCTTTAAATGACACATTTCAAACCAATTATTCCATTTTTTTTTTTACTGCATAAAAACATTTAAAACTGTTTTTATTTTCCTTTATTTATTTTTGCTTTTTAAAATGTTTTTGAACTTTCTTTTTCACTTTTCAAATTTTTTTTGTCTTTTTGTTCAAACATTTGCTCTGAACCTGTCTGGCTTGACAATTAATATTTATCTGATTGTATTTATGATTTATACTTGTCTTAATTTGTCTTAACTCATCAGCGATATTTAGGAGAGTTACCAAATTTTCTCACAAAATACATTCACAAAACCTTAAATTATAAATTTAAAGGCAGATGACACGTTTTTAGTCATACTACAGGGATTTAGTTTCCCTTTTCTGCATGTTTTCCCTGAACAAAAACTCTCATGTTCTTTTCAGTCTGTGGCATTGATAAATAGTAGTGGTCAAAAAAACAGCATTCGCACATGTACAAAAGATTTAAAGTGAAAAGCACAAACAATTGCAGCTCCATGCTGAACTGAAGGCTGTGACATTTTCCTCTTCACAGGTGGCTGAAGTAAAACCTCAGATCTTTAGTCCCTTCATTTATTTGCCTCTTAAGGCTTAAAAGAAAAAGACAACAAACGGCTCTTCTCCTAAATGTTTTATTTATTTATTTTTTTGTTCACCGCGACTGGATGAGAAAGAAACAATAAAAAATTGTCTGGAAGAAAATCAATATTTTCATTTACAGAGATGTTCTGGAAGTAATTATGATGCCCGTGTGTTGGAAATATTGCTGCTAGTTTGCTGAATGCCTCTGGTCATGCAGCAGAGAAATGAAGAACCTGAAAGGAGGAAAACTGGAAGCCACCATTACAGTAGCTGCCTCTGTAATCTCACAGCTCATTATGATTTAAATAGGACGACAGACCACCTCAGCTTCAGCTTCTGTAACGTTAGCCCACACGTTAGCCTAGCATGGCATTATCCTTTTATCTCTGCTTCTCCAGCTCTGGTGTACAGAGGTAGCTAACTCTTCAGAGGCGGATTAGCTGGTTGTCTTGGGAAGTTTGCAAACTGAAGGATGCACTGGAGGAGAGCTGAGTCTCTGGTTTGTCAGCTTTCAGAACCTCATCATCAGCACAGGTGTTTCACTCTTGAGTTAGCCTCTGTGTGGCTCTGGGTTTAGCACTTTCCATCTGTGGCTTCCGCTCTACTGGGTCCAAGCCTTCAGAAGTATGGCAGACTGTGGCATTTCAGAACAGGTTAATGGACTTCTAACCCCTCATCACTGATTAGCATGATTAATCAGACAGCAGAGTACTCCCTAAATCTCCTCCCCCGTTCTCGTTTCCCCCCACAGATCAGTGGCTTTCTATTCCTGCCAGATGGTATCAATGCAAAGCTGAGAGCAGAGGAAAAAATCAAAGGTAGGTCTCAGACACTTCAAAACCAAGAAAGCACAGCAGTTATCTCCTGCTGTTCACCAGACACATTTATAGGTTTCATGCACTCTATAGAGAGTTACGCAAAGAGAGAGTGCAAATGACTCCTGACATTTCCTGAAACACAACTTTTACAGCTGAAGTTAAAGTGACTCATAAAAGCCCAGCGTTCACCTGGATAAACAGACCAAACTGTTACAAAATCAAGGTGAAAACATACAGGAAAAAAAAGCACATTTCCCCCATTAAATTGGTATGTTAGCGTAATTAGTTTCTTGCTAAAGTCTAAGTAGAGGGTACATCTTTATTTATGTGGCAACTTTCAAGGTGAAAATATCACAAATAGTTTAACTGCATATGAAAACATAATTAAAAAGCATCATTTATACATAGAAAAAATGTGGTGCTGCAAAAAAAAAAAAATCCGAAAACAAAAGTCATACTGTATTTTGTTAGTCTGGTGTTAATATCCAACATCTATCACTCATCAGAGTTAGTTGTGAAAATGGTGATTGATCACTTACTAAGGTTTCCCTCCCACTGGTTAATGTTGCATCCTTTCACTGAGCGTGTTGTACGTATATCTCATGCTTTTGTTTTTCAAAATGAGACAACTAGACTTCTTTATCTGCTTCTCGAATACGTTTCCGCTTCTTTGGTTCTGGTCATGGTTTGGGAGTTCTATAAGGTCTTGTAACCAAAGTATGAATCAGCTGGTTAAAGTCACGAAGTACCTGACAACCCCGTCCCTCTTGAGAGTCATTAAGTCATAGTTACTTGTCACTTGTTTATGTAACTTGTTGTAATCAACTGTTTCAATGCCTCGATTGTTGTGAAATAGATGAGACCACCTCCTGAATTTGATGTAGGTGTTCTGGTTTAAGCAAAGAACAATAGAAAATGGAAGGATGGATGAATGTACCTCTTTGTCGTGTCAGGCCCAGAGGCCGATGCATCTCTATCTACTTCTGTTGTATAAAAGTCAAGCCATATTATCCAGCCATGTTGTATTTTTACAACCAAAAAACATGTTGGACACAAGTGCATGTTTAAACATGTAGCGGTAAAGTATGAGCAGTATGAATCAACAGGCGTCAACACCTGGAAAAAATATTTGAGTGTTTATTTTCAAAAAAATGTCTCATTAGGGATTTCGAAGGCCCCTAATGTGGCAGGAAAACTTTAACAAAGGAAAACCTCATGAGTGAAAATGTTCTGCTTGAATAGAAATATTTCAATGTTTCACAAGAAACCACGAAAATTCCATGTGCAATAAATTCAAAGCTGTAATTTACCAGTTTTTATCTAGACTGTAGATACTCAAATATTTTTCTTTTGTTCAACACTTAGGCTAAAGATTGTTTCTCACAAACTCGAGCTAAATTACAGTTTTATCCCAAAAAAAAAAACCGCCACACATCAAAAAGATTAATTTACCTTGATGTTGCCAAAAAAACTTCTGTCAGCAAACTGTTTTGTTTTAGATGTCCACTTTAATGACTCTCAGCAACAAAGACCCTGTTTTCAGCACGTTACTTAAAAAGCATAGCTAGAAATATAACAATGACAACCTACTATTAAAAAAATATAAATGTAAACCGCAGCACTTCAGGTTTTTTTTGTCTTTCCCTGGTTATAAAAAAATCCGAACAGAAACATAACAGGATGTACGTTTAAACATCTTTTTCAGACAAAACGGCAGGCTGTTACATCGTGCTATAAAACAAAAGAAAACTAGGAGAAAAAAATCCATACAGGAGGCACTAGAGACTGAAGTGTTCTCGAACAGCAATCCTGAGCTGACTGACACAATTACATCTGAGAGGCTGTTATTAGTTCAGTTACAGAAATGGCATGCACATGTGCAAAGCCATGAAAAACCCACACAGCCATCAGGGGGTGTCATTAGCTGGAAATGTCAAGGTGAACCCCCAAATCTCAGGAGTGAGAATCAAAGGAACGGAGTCGGTCTCTGCGGAGAGGAGCGCCTCGGTCTCATTTATACGGGCAAAGATTATTAGGATTTGGTAAAGATGGAGAATATGCTGAGAGGAAAATGTAGTTGCTTCATTATTGTGTTTAATCTTTAACATTTTCTCTGTTCCTAAACCCTATAGGTGGGATTCAATCCACAGTCCATCAGCCTACAGAGAACAGGGAGCTGAGAAAATGGGTTTCAGCTGCAGCTTTTTTCAGACCTCCACCCAAATCCCAAAGGCATTCTCATTTTAAATCCAAAGACGAAATAATTAGAGGCTGTTTTGTTGAGGTTAGCCGTCTTAGAAAACAGATTAAAGAACCATGAGGACAAGGCAACTCTCTAAGATCTCGATCTCATGTGTTTTCTAGTTTATTTAGTGGATTTTAGGGTCTAATTCAACATTTTATGTAACTAACAATATTCTTTTAACTACATGAGACATGTTTTAATTTGTCTTTAAACTTGTTTTATGGTTTTCGATTCATGTGGTTTAAAAGATGTAGGTTAATCTGGAAAACGGCATGAAAACAAGCGTTACATCCTTTTTAATCTTCATCGCATTTTCAGTTCATGATGTTCCCATCCGCCGTGTTCAGAAATTCATTATTATTTTTTAATCCCTTCAACAATGTGATAAATTAAAAGGAAAAACCTATTTGAAATGAATCTCAGATGAATTTGAAAGATAGTACTGACATAATCCAATTTGCTACAAAGATTTTTATGTTCTAAATTACTGTGAGAAAAACTGTATTTTTCTGGTTTAGTCCAAGAAATCAGCAATTTGAGCGCCTGCAGCTGTGTAAACCCATAGCTAACGTCACTTGTGCTTTTCTAAATATGCTACAAACTAGTGATAATAACTAAATTTAACCTAATTTGCTTAGTTAAAGCCTCCATTTTTCCTTTTGGCAGCTAAAACACTGTATCTGACATTTTGAATGCTAATATGTCAAATTAATTCACGCCATTGTGCAACATCCAACCCTAATTAATGCTGTACGCACTGCATTTAGTATTTTGTCAAATATGTAGTCAAAGTTCACAAAAACTGAGGATAAGTAACAAAAAATGAGCAGAATATGCTGATTATTTCCCCTAATTTTCTTCTACTGTAATTTTAAAATGTCATTTATATTCAAGCTGAAATAAGTTCCACCTTCTTTTCCCACCTTGCAAAAATGCAACAAGGCAAATTATTACCATGTTTCAGGTATAAAATATGCTGACAATTATGTTTTTAAAGCTCTTGACTAATGATATGAAGAAATAAAAACTTCTGCTTTTATTAACGCTTCTGATTGAAGAAGCTGGATTTAAACAGTTTATCTGTTAACTGGTTTAAATATCTACACCTTGTGAAGTGCATAGTTTTATCTGTTGGTCACATTATTTTCTAAACTATTATTGTTCTTGTGTTGTTCGGGTTGTAAACAATGACACAAAGAACATACAGCACATGCTAGGAAAAAAAAAAGAAATGTGACATACTGCAGCTCCATATGTTGGTACTGGGTATCTTACAATGGCTAACACCCAGTGGTGCCATCAAGTGGGGGCCACAGCCACCCGATACATTTCCTGATCACCCCACATAAACAACATCAACTGTAAAACAAACCAATAAAAAGTATATCAGTTGGATATTGCTTAACTCTTGTTTTCTCATAGTTATAGTAGCACAGTTCCCAAAATTCAGTTATGGTTTTGATTTTGGTGTGCCACAATAAAACCTGTAGCTAATGATCCCACAGCTCACCTTCCTCCACCATCAAGGACAAAAGTCACATTAAGATTCTATTTCAAGTTCAAGTTTTATTTATTTATAAAGTGCCAGTTCATGACAAAGTCATTTCAAGGCACTTCACAGAAAAATCAACCAATTAATAATAAAACATTTCCTATCTAAGGAACCAGCACACTTATTTTTATATTAATTTTTTGTTGTGAAATGTGATAAGTGTAACATTTATTTCCATTCAGAGTTCCAATAAGAAGATTTTATAAAGGAGATGAAAGAGCCTGTTTTATTTATTTATTTTTTTTATCTCCATCAAGGAGGTTTAATTCTCTGGCTTTAGTTTATTTATGTATCTGTTAACAGAATAACTTTAAAAGTTATGAATAGATTTGGATTACATTGGAAATGGCATTAATTTAATTTTTAAAGAGGCAGTGATGTCAAAGTGAATTACATTATTGGTAAATTAAGCTTCTCAGTGGAGGTTTGTATTATCCGAGTTCATGTTTTTGTTCTTTCTGTTATTTGGTTAAGACCTAGATGCTCCAGAAGACAGTTAGCTTGCATCAGCTTGAAGTGGATTCAGAGACTGAAGAGTTAAATACTAGCTCGTTGTGCATCGACTGTATGTTCAAAACATACATTCATATACCTGACAGGTGAATGACAAGCTTAACTGTGCTGCTAATTAAGAGCAATTGATATTAACTGCCATTGTATGTTTAACATATACGTTTTCAGACATACGGATAACAACAATCTTGCAAAATGACCCAAATTTTTACCTATAAATCAATGAATTCAGTTGTTTTGACTGTTAAATGTTGTGTACTCGGCTGTGTGAGTATAAAGTTTGCCATCTGAGTATCTGTACTCCATCTACCTTTTGATGTACCTTTTGAAACAAGCTTCAAAGTTCAGGGACAAGCTCTGGTTTGTATTGATGTCTTACACGGGGTGCAAAGTGTGTGGCAGCACAGCAGATGATATGAAGTCTTTTACGGTGAGGCTGAAGAAGCAACTGCAGGGCAGCTTCGGTCACAGAGTTAAAAGGAGTGTATACACTTTCAGCAAATGACCCATGTGCAGCAATAAATGAGAAATAACTTGGGCGGTATTTGGCTTTATTTGTGTTCAAGGTCACTGGAGAGCAGAGTCTATCTCCCCCACCAAACACAAAGAGACTCATACACATTAATGCATACACACAGAGTGGGGAAGTTTATCTCTGCCTTCAAAACGAATGATTCATGAGCTCTCCTTTACCACTTTTATTTCAGGGTTAAAGTGTTAGAGGTTTTTAGTGGCTCCACACCATTTAACACCCAACTGACAAAGCGACTAGCAAGGTGGGCGGAGCTTGCACTCCATTTCCAATGGGTAATCGGTTGAGGAGTCATTCAGATGCTCCTGTCAGATCAAGTATCTCGGGCAGTTAATGCCCTCTTCGACCATGAGACTGTGTTGACCAGTATCATTTATGTCTCAATGCACCTTTTTGCCGCCAGCTGTAAGTGACATCATGAACTGCTCAAACAGGTCATCCATGATTTAAGGTGACACCTCATCTTGCCTGCAAATGCTTTACCTATATTTAGGAGAGGATCGCCTCCTCTGCTCGTCATCACTTCTACTCGGGTCAGTTGACTGTGGAGGAATGAACCACTCAAAGGTCCCTTATTTTTCTCATTAGTTAAACAGAGACCTGAGTTAGTGCTGGCTTGGAAGCCGTGTTTAACATGAGATCAGCTGTCATGCCATGAAAATGTCCCATGACATTGTCACTGTACATGTTTATGTTTCGTGAAGCCACAGCTTTGTTTGTAGAATGCTGAGCTCTGAATTTCAGCACTTGTTCCCACGTTACATGCATCATTGTGATACTATTCTTTGTAAAAAATCGGGTTTAGATTAAATCATTTGATTCAGGACGTTACGTTTGTTTGCCGGTCTTGTTGTGGAGAGTGAGCCGTGCATCCATCTGATCTGTGTTATATCACATTTTTTTTAGCGTTTAACTTTTTAAAATGTTTAAAGAGGCCATTTCATACAAATTTCAGGACTTTGTGGTTATTTCTTAAGTATTAACCAGTAATATGAAACATTTTATATCTAAAACACTGATTAACAGACCTTTCAATCTGTCTGCATTAAAATTCGGGTGGTTCTGGCTCCTTCCATTAGGCTGCTTCGTCAGCAGCTCGTTCATATTCAATATTCGAATTTGCTGGACTCAGATTGGCTAGTTTGTTAGCCAATCAGTGCAAGGTATACTGTTTCCTGCCCCGCTGCGCATGACAACATCAGACGTCGTGTCTTCCTGTTTGCTACGTCTTATGCTAACAGCTTTTAGCCAGCAGCATGCCAGGTGTGGTTTCAACTGTGGGAGCTGCTGAATACTAACGAACAAAGGAGTTGTGACGAAACAGATACAGGCCGTTCGGACTCGGGAGAACTCGTGTTTTATCGCCACCTGCGTAGTTTGAGAGATTAAAACTGAAAGAGAAGTTGTTGACCTGTTTCCACACCCACTATGAAGGTAAGAACACCTGTGGAGCAAAAATATTCAACAGACACCTCAGAAAAACTGTTTTTAATGGAAGGGCCTCTTTAACAGTTTTTGATATAATTAAACACAAACTCAAACCTTTTATAATCCAGGGAGTTTTTATACTGAATGTGTGTCAAAAACAACATCCTTTATTCCAATACAACAATAATAAAATAAAAAAACAAAATAGCTCATTCTGATTAAACAACAGCAGATTGCTGAGGATTTTTGATGATCCTGCACAAACCAAAAAAAAAAAAAAAAAAAGAGAGAAATCCTCACCTGATTTGGTTGGATCAGTTTTCCTGTAGAAAAACCTTCTGCCTCCTTAAACATCCTATAAAATGAAGGAAGCCTCAGAAAGTTAGAGGTGGCATGACGTCTTTATTTTCTTTTTTCGCTCACACACACATGCCGTTATTCGATTTTATATGAGCTGCTGTGCAGTCAATGTGCTCCTCTCTGATAAATTGGATTTGGCAAAGGGACATTGTGCTCTGGTATCATCCGACTGATGAAGCTCCAGAACAGATAATCATACGTTCACAGCACAAACTGTAAATCGCTCTGTTTGCTGTAAGCTGCAGGCTTGAGGTTCGGGTAATCAGAGTACTGCTGAGTCTTGGACTTGCACTTTATTAACATGTATTTTTTCATAAACATTAAACTAATATGTACGAAACCCCTAATAGAAACTTTTTGACTCACAAATCCAAATTTATCCCAAAGATCCTGGATGGGATTGAAATGGATGAACGTTTGGCAGCAGACTTCCAAATGTTCATCACAATAGTTTAATAATCAAACGCCCAATGTTGTATAAAAAGATTCTGACACCCAGTGTCTGAGTTAAAGACAGGAGCTCCTCAGATGCTGCTGTGTTCGCACATCAATTCAAATGGAATCTGAGTGTAAAACCTTTTAAACAAAACTGCATATTGTATTTTAGAAATACGCTGCGGTGAAAATGTACCTTCGAGGGCTTTTTGTCGGAAAATACACAGTGGAGCGTGTGTGGGAGTTACTCAGGTTATGAAGTACTGTATCATGTTCACCAACCTCAGATAGTTTTTTGAATGAGGCTATATACTGGCTGCAGAGCGGAAAACCCCTCCGCAGAGCAGCTTTAACCACTCGGGTCCCTTGATGATATCAAGAGAACAGAAACACATGGGTGCAAGGATAGAGCCAAAGGAAATGTTGATTCTAGCTGCATCAGTGATGGGATTGTTTGGTTGATGGCTGGTTCTTTATAAAACAGATTCGTTTCAGTGGTTCCTGCATTTTGAGTTTGTCTATGTTAAAGCCTAGTGTGGGATGAGGATAGATTTAAAGCGTCAATCTGATAAAAAAAGACAATGCTGAATCCAGACAGTGAGAAAAATGACAAATGTAGGGCAGTGAATAATAATTGTTTCCTGGAATTTTCCTTTTTTGGTTCATATATTTTGTCTGTCTTAGCATTGCCAGCACACGATACACGTCTAAAGTGATTAGAGTAGAGTTGGCTGGATTTACTTTGTTCTGAGGAGAGCCACTGCTGGCAGCTGTCTGAGGTGATGCAAGCATGCCTCCGGAGAGCAACGCAGACCTGCTTATTTAGAAGAGCCAAAGGCAAGATGAAAGGACAAGGGGAGCTGGAGTGACCTGTTTGGAGAGGGAGGTTCAAAGTCAAAGCGAACTCATCTGGTCTTTACGGGGACAAGGGTAAGATAATGAGCACAGCCAATGGCCCTTGAGAGAGAATCATAGAGAGTTCAATTAGGTTTCCGTACTCGTGTTACTGGCTCAGTTGTACTGCTCCATGCGCCAGAATGACATGTCTCGAGTTTTTGTAAAGACAAGAGTCCACTTGGAGCGCCCTGTAAGCGCAAATCTTAATTATATCCCCTCATCGCTTTTCTAAGCTGTGGATGAAGCGTTCTGCTTGACTGCTGATAGAACAACCTACTGTAAAACTGTTTGCTAATTGTTTTTTACTGCCTTGCTGAGAGATGAACCTAATTAGTCTTTTTAAAAACTTGTTCTCTGCATGGGTCAAAGGTTGGGGGCAAATGTGTGGGAGGATGGTTACTCTGAGGGGGCTACTGTCATGAAGCTGTATAAGTAAACAAGGACTTTTATTAGTCATAACCACTAATGTTTTTACTGCAATGCGAACACTTAAATGCTATCTTACTACAATTCTTTATTATTTCCACAACACTTGAAAACATGTAACTATTTCATTATTAATTTATCACATTTTATTGTTGCCACTTTATTCAACTATTTGTATATGTACTTTATTCTAAATCACTGCCATCTCGCAGATCTGAGCTGTGCTAAAGCTAAAGAGACGCTCTTCAATAGTTATCCAACTTAATGACACAGTAAAAATACGCAATGAAAAAGATCATAAACATTCCCATGAGTTTGCTTCACACATTAGACTCTTAAAACTGTTATTTTTTTTTTTCTAGCAGCCTGTATGCTGCGATGCTAACCACCAGGAGCAACAAGTGGACATTCAGTTTCTACTTCTGTAGTTTAGCAATAAAAATACAATTTCCACTTAGTTCAAAAAGTCAGCAATAACAATTTAGACTCTCTTCCTCCCAAGTTTAGAATTCTGCTGAGAGTAAGTGGCAATTTCCATTATCCACTCTGTCTGGCACAAATGGTTGATGCTAGAATCTTTTTTTTTTTTTTTTAATTTCCCTAAGTAGTTATATGTAGAAATCCTTCAATGGTTGTAAATGTGATTAAGAGCAACAAATAAATGTACCAGAGAAAGTACAAGCTAAAGGCGACATTAGCCCAAAGGTGTTCTGCAGCTGGAAAATCCAATTTTTGTATCCTGGCCAGAAGAAAATTGTCACCGAAATGTATTTATCAATAGACACTCTGGGTACAATAAATGTATGAAAGAAAGACTGTTAGAAAATGTACTTTGTCCTCTTGGTTCCCTGTATATATAGATTGTGAGATAAATTGTAATTCGGTTACATCATCATTATCTCTAATAGAGACATTACTTATAAATATCATCATCCAGGGCACTGAAGTGGAAAGGAGTGAAAATCATTTAATTGGTGTGGGACAATCCGTATTGACTCACTCTTCAAAGCAAACATACAATTTTATTTTGCGGTTGGTTTGTCTGCAAGCTTCAAAGGCAACTGGTGAAAATTGTCTTTTCTATAGTCCCTCACTTGGATTCCCTTTTCTAACAAATTTCTAAAATCATCTAATCTTTTCCTGTAAATAACTTCAATGTCTTTTAGTTTCCATGGATTCTTAATATTAAAGTTGCAGTATGTCACGGCAAAAATGTAAATGTAATAGAAGCAGGACTCACATGGAGAATTATGTCCAGATTTCAGGTTTCTTTAATGACAAAAGATCAGCCTGTGGCAGGAGATTTCAAAACCGCCCACTTTACCACCTCTCTCACTTGATATCTATGGAATTATGGAGCTGTGGAGGTCAGCAGATCTGACTCAGTCTTTGACATGAGTCACTGGGTTGGTGAGTCGGCCATCTCTGGCTTATTTCATGGGTTACACTGCAGATGGTATAGCTGTGAAGATTCTCAGTTATCCAGGTCATGGTGTATTAGGTGCTAAACGAAGGCAGCATGTTACTTGGTTTGAAGTCTGTCTGCCGAAGATTCTCATGAGTCGTTCAGACACTCTGGCAACATTCGGAATAACAATGTTCTTCCACTCATTGCTCTTTTCTTTTTCGTCAGGAAAGATAACCGATTTTGTCAGAAGCTGTCAAAGATAAAAACAAAACAAGAGAAGACAGCTCAGACATACCGTTTATATCATGTAAATCTGGTAATCTACAACTAAATGAGGTCGAATCTGAATGGTTTTATAGTGATAATTCAGATTTTTTTGAAGTATTCTGTGAAAACGGTGATGAAGAAAGGAGATTTTGCTTGTTGTAAATCACTCTTTGGAGAAAAACTGATTAGTTCAGACCAGACTGGCAAGAGCTGGTCAAGGTGGGCTCATGACCACTGTGCATTTCTGCTGTCTTAAAACATCTACTGTCTAAAACTATTATCATAGTTGCTCATGTCAAACACTATTGTCTGAATCTTATTGCTGCCGTTAACTTTGCAGCGTGCTGTTAGACCTGCTGGAATATGTTGGTCCCGCAGGAAGTGCTTCAGGCTGTACAGGAAGCGCTATAGCTAGCTGTTGCTGCTTCTGTTTGCGCTTGCTAATGTAACTAACTGTATAATGTAGAAAAAAATGAAAATCACACGTAAACACTAATAAACCTTGAAAGAAATCTGGATCATTATAATGATGGTTCGTATTATATGAATTTATAATTACATAAAACATATATTCATTATTATTATTATTATTAGAAAAACTAATTTAAAGATAAATGTGAATAATTTTCCACTGTTATTTTGAACTTAAGTTGTACAATTAGCTGTTGAATCAAGTATTTTTGGTTTGTTCAGCTCTTTTTCTGACCACTCACCTTTCACCCACTCTTCATTGGAGGACAAGCTGCAGTCTGCTGCTGTAAAATTGATTTAGTATTTGATCAACAATAACTCATGTACCTTATCAACAATACATTGCATCATGAATCATAAAGCTGAAAACATAGACAGAGGTAAATAACTTATGTTTGCTCTGGTTTTAAATAATCTTTGCACTATAAATAATGTGCACACGTTATTTCTACTTGCTGTGCTCCGCCTCATCCAGCTGATCAGAGATCTGTCTTGTCTTCGTGTGTGAGCATCTCAGCACTGAAGCATTAAATATTTTTAGACATCTAGTTTTTCACCAGAGCTGTGATTGTATGACAACTAATCAATAAAACAACTCTGTTGTTATGTTTAGGTTGTTTTTGTGCAACTGAATAACAAATGAAAAGTATGTTTTAAAACATGTAGCTGAGGTGAGTCACGGATCGCTTTGGGTCATCAGGTGGTTTAACTTACATTAACATTATTGTCTTGAACAATAACTTTGATTTTACGGGACTTTTCCTACATGTAATTAGCTTTCTGGGAATTATAACACTGACAGTTTTTTTTTTTTTTTTTCTTGTTGTTATTTGGTTTGAGTGTCAAATGAATTTCACAGTGGGCTGAAGAAATAACAAGGATAACCAGGAGCCATGCTGGGTGACCTATTCTGGCCTCTGATTTGATATGCCTGCACGGGGTGGTATATTACCATAAAGTACAGCAATAAATCTTTATAACAGCTAGTGTTGACTTGGAATTTATGGGCACATTTTAGTTTTTTTTTTTTTATGAAGTCATTTAACAAAAAGTTCATTTTCACTGTGGGGAAAAGTCACTTAAATTGATTCAGGGGCAGAGGAGCACTCGGTGTGGACGGATGCCATAATTCATCTATTCTAGATTGTAATTTGCAGAAGTGCCCCTGAGATTAGCAGAGAGGAAGTGGAACAGCTTCAGACCATACGGTTCTCCGCGCTGGAAGGCGCCATGCTGGATAAAATGGAGCTATGCGCAGAGGGGTTTAGTGAAATGATCTGATTCTTCAATAATGTGTCGGTACAATCGAGGTTGTAGTTTCGCTCAAATGTTTAACAACCTGTTTGCATCCTGCAGAAGTCGAATGTATTTTCCCGCCTGAATGCAGCATGTGAACTGCTCCAACTCTCAGAGAGACATTACATCTCAGTCCCTAATATAATGGACATCTCGCCTAATCATATTTTAAATATTTATGCCCTGCTTTTACATTTCCCCCACTGCAACAGAAATTCACTTGTACTGTCTGTAAACAGATTTTGGATTCTGATGTTGGAGTCTGCAAACCTCCCTATTCAGGGGTTTGTTTCCAATCTACTGCCACCGTTTTACTGAAAGGGGTCGTGCAACAAAAAACCTCCACCAAATGTGCTTTTTTTTTTTTTTTTTTTTTTTTTTTTTT
>SSNP01000095.1:1703079-1766572 GCA_006937955.1 Pachypanchax playfairii
TTTTTTTTTTTTTTTTTTTTTTTTTTTTTTTTTTTTTACAAAGCTGAATGGAAATCAAACAAACAAACAATGATTTGAAGCAATATCCTTGGATGAAAGCCATGACAACCAGTAATACATTAAATTTGTCCCAGGCATCTGAGATCAGTATTTTTTCAGAAAATGACAATTTCTGTTTGAGGTTTGTTCATGAAGGGTGATAACCAAAAAGATGTAGTTTTGAGAGAAACATTATTCTTATGTCCACCAAAATGCACACAGTTTGGATTAAAGTACATGAACAATGATGTTCTTTGAAAAGTTGTCTGGCTAAATATGTTCATGTATTTTCATGTCGTCAGTAAATTTAAACAGCATTAAAAAAAAAAAAAGTTTTAGCGTTATTCCAGGTGCAAGTTGGACTCCTCTAGGATTCCCTCTCTTCTCCAAAGCTCTTTGTGTTGTCCGTAGATGAGATGGAGAGAATGATGTCTGGTCCAGAAACCTCAGGGTCTCATGTCTGCTTTTTGCAGATGTTGCGGTTCTGTTAGGATCTACAAGCCATGGCTTTCAGTCAGGCGGTTTGCAGCTGAGTGTAAAGCAGCCAGAGTGAGAGATGGACTTACTGATCAGGACTTCTTCCACAGTAGTGAAGGTGTTGCCCTAGTCCGTCATAGTAAAATAGGAACTGAGCCAAAGGACGAAGCTCTCCATTTACTGGACTGTCTCAGTCGTCACCTGTGGCCATGAGATTTGGATCAGGACAGAAAGATTCTGGATATAAGCAGGTGAAATAAGCTTTTTCGGTACGTTGGCTGGTCTCAGCCTTCAAAGTAAGGAGCTGTAAGTAGAGCCACTGTTCCACCAATCAAAACTTATCTGTTGAGGTCATTGGGACATCGGATTAGGATGCCATGTGATGCCTCCTACTGGAAGGAGACCCTGGAGAAGACCCAGAACCTACTGGAAGGATCATACAGTATATCTCTCTTGGATTTCTCTGCTACCTTTGTGACCTTGCAAAAGTAAAAAAAAATAAAGAGTATAATGGCTGGACCATGCTTAAATTATTTGTAAGAAAATATGGATAATTACATGTATTTACTACTGAATCATCATCATCACGAAAACACGATTTTATACCTTGTTAATTGCATCCGTCATCTCTCATTTTCAACTTATAATTCAAACAAAGTCACCTGGATGAAACCTGCATTATTCATGGAAAAGACAAAGGCCTCAACCAACAACGTTGTTGAATTTCAACAGCATTTCTAGGGATCCAGTGAAGCGTGTTATCTGGAAATTGCTCTGTAGGTTTGGGGTAGGTGTGTATGGAGTGATAACAATAAGCTCTGAAGCTCCATCAGTCAGATGCTCTTAGTCACACATTTTTACATCCACACACACGGTGAAGAAACTGCTATATTAGCTTCTTGCCAGCAATAAAAGTATACGATAAGATGGGAACAATAAGGACAGAATAAATATATAAAACATGGCAGCTGAGAAAACTCTGATCTGGAGAAGAGAGTCGAGTCAACTAACTTACAGAACAGGTTGATGCTCGTGACTTTGCTGCTGGTGGTCGAGACAAATGAGAATGTCAGTTAACCTAACAGGCATTGTTTTGGTTTGTGGGATTGTCAGGAGATGCTACATTTCACACAACCCTTGCACACATGGAGAGAACATCTGTGCTGAAAGGCCCTGGCTGAGTTGCAGCGTGGAACCTTTCGTAGCACTGTTGCCTTGCAGTAAGAATGAATAAAGTGATTAACATAATAAGCATGAATGATATAAAAAAAACAAAGAAAATGTAGCCATAACTACCTTGTGAGGTAGATTATGTGACCATGTCTCTCTTTACAACAGTCAGACAGCAGGTAAAACCGAAACACAGTAAAATAAGAAAGTGGAGTTCTGTAGATGTAGCAACATGCACGTCGTTAGGGGGGCTCAAAAACAATTAGGTGGGACTTCATCTACTATTACCGTATATACTCGTGTATAAGTTGGTTTTTTGAGGAGTAAATTTCAGGTTTGAAGAGGGGTTCCGACTTATACGCGAGATATCGGAAAGAAGTAGTTTAACTTCAGAGGAAAATGTCGACAGCTGGAACAAGTACTCGGACGAGCGAACGATGTTCCTTATCAGCGTGGATTATCAAAGACACGTTATATCTTTTTAATGTTATCATGATAAAGAAATTTAATAAAGAAATTTATCCGATTTAGTTACTTGTTTATAAAATAAACTTGTATTGTTTTACACAGAACGACATCAATCGGTGCCGAAACAATTGCCGAAAGTACCAATTTTCATTATTTTCTGCTCTCATTTTCACAAACACCCTTCATCACTGGGACTTCCTGACACAAACTAATTCTGACACCGACTTATACGCGGGTCAATGCTAAATTCCTCCATTTTTCTGCTGAGAAAGAGGTCCGATTTATACGCGAATCCATTTATACGCGAGTATATACGGTACACACATCTATAACTATACTCATCTCTTTCTATTTGTTTCCACCTCTAACCAGGTGACACTTTAGGATGACAATTTGCATAAAATATACAAACTTGGGCTTTTATCTTTTGAAGACAGAACTGAAGACACTAATCAAACTGCGTGATGTCAATCAAATTGTGGAAAGCCCAATAAAAAGATGAACCGTGATGCCACAACAGTCCAAACACATTTGTGTGGACTATCAAGTAGATGCTGAAAGAGAGTAAGAGAGAAACCTGTTGCTTCCTGATTGAATGAGAAGAAACACGGATAACCTGGTGCTTTTGTGGCGCTTAAGTCAAACTTGACCTCAGTGCAGTTTTATTTGCTTTCTTAATAACTTCGACATCTACTCGCTCCTGGAGAAGCTTCACTAAAAATGCATTTCACATCTGAGGTGAGACGGTAGCTCTGTTTAGTGTACTGTGTGGTATTATGTGCTACATTTTATTAGCTGCTTGGTTTTGGTTTAGTGTTTTCGTGATACTGAGTGAGTGGGCGTGGTCAAAGCTATAAGGATAATTTTGGTGTTGTTGCTTCCTGATCTGAAGGTGTTTACAGATTCTTTTGAATTAATTGAAACAAATGGATTTGACTTGATAAGGTGACTGAAAGTAGTTGGTTTGATTCAGTATCAGTATCTGCCATGTATTGCATTTAATATGCATTTAATCACCTAAATTTATAAACTTTTAATTAAGTGATAGAAAAGGTGACACTGTTGTTGTTCCTGCAAGCCTTTTTGCTGAGACCCCCCCCATCATTCAGTCCTAGTGACGTCCCTGTGCTGCAGTATGGATGAACACCACTGGCGTCTTAACACTGAATAAACTTTTCATCATTTGGACCAATGACTAAATTAGCTGCCACAGAAAAAGGCCCAGAGCGCATGCAGTGCCTCGTCTTCACCGCGGTCCCTCCATCGTCATGAAAAATAAAACAGATACAACACCCCCACGCTAGAGAGGCTTTCAACTCCTGCTCAGCATCTGCTTTAATATTTCATGGCCTCCTCTTACTTATTTTAGCGGGAATAATTGATCTGGAAAGAGCCTTGCCATGCAGAAATAAAAGGCTCTGAAGAGCTGGTTATAGGAAACAAAAAGTGTTCAATTGAAGTTTTTTTGTGCTGCAAATAAACAACTGGAAGAACAAATTTCTGGTTTGCTGAAGCAAAACTGCATTCTGAAGTAAAGCTGACGTGGCAGCTCGATGATAAGATGCTTTAAAAATTCCAATCTTGTGTGCAAATGTGGAAAAGCCATTAAAGGAACGGACTCAAATAAACATAACTCATTATTTTGGCCAACTGCTGTCCAGGCCATTACCAACAACTATTCACCAACGTTACAAATACACTGTGTTTGTTCAGTGCTATGTATGGGCTGTTATCATTAGATACTGGGCTCCTATTCTTGTAGCTGCAGCTGACGGTCTGGAAACATAATTGATTCTTTCTCAGGGATAAGGGCTAAGGTCAGACAGGGCCAGGAGCTGAATTCACTCATGCACAAAAACACCTCCAGAGAGCTTCACCTGCAAACATCTCTCCCTCTGTGAATCCTCGATGCACAAAACGAAAGAAAGGGGGTCTCAGATGGTGTGTTTAGATGACTGGAGAAACAAAGTTAGGTAAACTAAGTTCCTGACAGCAGCGAGGGAGGAATGAATGACCCGTTTAGGAAAATCAAAAGGTTACTCAGATAGCCATTTCCCTCACGGAGAACATTTTGCTCCTGAAAGTATTCTGTGCTATTATCAAAAGATTTTCCGTTGAAGTGATGGAGGAGGTATTCAATACGTTTGTGTGTGATGCTGAGTAAAGGAAAAAGAATACCTCTGCGACAGGTAGCACAGCAGGCCAATGGAATACCAAGACAAATAAAGTCAAATGGCCATTTGTCATGCTGACAGTTTAAATCCCATCCCAGTAATTACAGCTGATGTCTGGCTTCGATATCAAACTGCTCATTTCAACAGAGGGACAAATGATGCGGAGCCGGGGATTGCTTTAGGGATCAATGGACTTCATCAGGAAGCAAGTTAAACTGAAAAACAGTGAATGACTGGTTTGCATCCAACAAAACATTTGCTGCATGTGATGAATCTCGACAGCAACTGCTCACCTTTCGTCATGATATCAGAGACAGGATGACTCGGAGACAATCGATGCTCGGCTGAGAGGACAATCCCTTTCTACAATGTTTTGTGCCGCTGAACGAGACAACCACATATCATCCACTGAAACCTCATCTCTCATACATTTATGGGCGGACAGTGTTTCATGTAGCTCAGATTTTTCCTGAAACTGCTTTTTGGGTGTAATGATATCTTTTTAAACACTGGAATGAATATCTGAGATTGAAAAGGAATAAAACATGCACATGTTTCAGGTATTTAAAAGTGGACGGGTGTGAGTGAACTGCTTTCCTTCCAGCATCATGTTTCCACTAGAGGGAGTTTTATGGTGGTCTGCATCTTTGCACACATTCTGACTGATGGGACCTCCTTCATGGGACCTCCTTCAGTACATTGCTGCAGTTTCATTTATAACTGAAAGGATTTAAAGGTGGTTTTAATTGGCAGGTTTGTCAAAGTCACCACCTTCACCAAAATGAAACAGGAACTGGGACTGAGAAGGTAGATGAGGGGCCTTGTATGCCATCTTGTGCCAGTTTAAAATGAGTGAATTTAATTAAAAGATGGCTATTGAGTCTACTTTCTAAATTCTACATGGTAGTTATAGATCAGAAGCTTGGCATAAGTACCTGGAAAACTAGACAGTACATGAAGCTTTTACATACAAGCTTTTAAGGCATTAAGAAATTAGACAGTGCTGCTTTTATACAGACAGCCAGTCTCTTTATATGAAGGAAAATAAAAAATCATGCCAAAAATATTACAGATCAACAGACACATTAAACTTGGCTACAAATTCTTCTCATGAGCCTCAGAGTTGTTTAAAAAGGTAGAAATTGGTTCTTCAATTGATCTTATTCAGTTAAACTGCTTGTTCGATTCAGAACAACTCCCTGATTCTCTAAACTGAGATCACTCTACTCTTTTTCTGAGGTCCAGAACCAGTCCAAATACTGCTGCATTCAAATTAGGTAACAATTCCAGCCAACATTCAAACACTTCAAAGCTAAAAAAGACAGCTGAAAGATTGTAAGAACGTTTCCTCTGAAGCCGTACATCGTGACATGAAGGCGGCTCAGGACTTCTGCACAGTATCATGTGCATTTTACAACAAGCATGCATCGATGTTCAGTAAACATGTGCTTTATGATGAGTTTAACAGATGGACTTGGGATCTCTTTAGAAGAAACAGGTAACTAGACCACGTCCTCTCAGTGGATGTCCATGTGATGGCTTCAGGCTCATGATGACTCCAAGTCTTTCATTCCTTCTATTAAGCTGCTAAACATCGACTACAGTCATTCTCAACAAGTGTTTTAGTGACATGCGGACATCGTTGATGTTATATGTTGTTTTTATTTCTCTATTTGTTGATAATGCAGGATGTGGCCTGCAGACATCCCGCTGGGATCAATATTGTTATCTGACTCTGACTTTGATAGGCTACAGCATGACCTGCTTGGGTAAGCAGGGTTAAAGATTTTAGGGGATTTCGGGCTGCCGGTTTTGTGTGTTTTTATATTCTCCTTCCAAAAACAAAAGCTTGTTGGTAACAATAAAAATAGTTTGAAGGTGTCTGAAACGTCTCATATTTCATTTCACCGCAGGTTTTCTCGGGTTGCCAGGGGGAAAGTGCTGACACTGTGCAGCTTTGCCATCTGCTTTGTGTCCTGTGAGAGTTCCAGTTTGTTCACGCAGAGTCTGTATGGCCAAAGTAAATTTGTAAGATGCAATGACATACTTCTGCCATGACCTTCAGTACTAATTTACTATTTTGGGCAATTGTCAAGTTATAAGCAGGATGAAGGGCAAAATTGAACAGAAACAGAAGTAGATGCTTCAGTAGTTATACTTGGCTCTGCTTCAGAGGAATTTATGTTTTTGGCAGGTTGATGAGTCAAGAGGTTAAGGACCAGATGGACACACTCCTTTCAACATGACAGACACCCTGTTATCGCTGAGGACTGCTCCTGAAAACACCTGGATTGCCTCAAGCACTCCACAGGCAGTCTTGGTACACTCAATTTTAAATGGTCTAACATGCACAGTTTAGATTACATTTAAGCAAGTTCTGTACAGTTTCTTATTTTCTTAGTATATTATCTAATTTAAATGCTGTTTAGAAAAAAAAGTTCTTCTGGTAATATGTCCTCAAATGACATTATATTAGGTTATGGAATTAAATTACACAACACTCGGCAAGGCCAAACAAATCAACAGAATATATGTTTAGAACTGCTCAAGAAGCTGCAATAGTTTATATAGTTTATTAGGGATGAGATGTCCTCTCTGGCCTGGGGATGCATTTGGAACCCCAGGAGAAGCTGGAGAGCATCACTTATGTGAAGAATGTTTGGATTTAACTCCTAAACATGTTGCTCCTGAGACCCAACAATGAATAAGTGAACGGAGATGGATGGATAGTCCCATATTTTTTCCACAGTTTATTCCTTTTCAGAGGACAAAACATTTTAAAAGGGTCAGAAAGTCATTAAATCCAAAGACAATGCAGTCACCAAATATGAGTGAAAAAAATAATGTTGAACTTTCATTTTTTTGTGAGAAAAGATGCAGTTTTATGTGCTAACTTTATTGGAATTAGGAAAATTAAGAAGGATTCCTATAGGTAACTTAAGTTGGAGTTTTCTTTTATAGTACAAAATATCAGTTTTGGAAATATTTTTTAAGTTAAGGAGATTAAAGTTTGAGTTGAGATTTGTGAATTCCTTTGAGTAAAAAATATCCTTAAATATGTGATTTACATGTGAATTAAATTACTTTTTCTTGGCTAGCTACTGACACAATTTACAGATTTAAAAGATCCTAAGTAAATGAAAACCTGTGGAGAGCAGCAGTAAAAGTAAAAGCATCATAAAGGACAGAGTATTTGATCAATTTTTATAAATTCGACCTCCTGAAAGAGGTTCCTTTCGACAATATTTGAGTTAAGAAATTCAAAGAACATTTTCTTGAATCTGTTAAAGAGCTAAAATAATAAAAACAAAATCTGGAACCTTTCAGATCAAACTACACATAGTGACTGAAACAATGATCATTTATGAATTTTTTAAAAAGGTTTATGACCCAAAATAGGTTTGATGCACCACAACTGACATGAGCGTGCATTTAAAATCCGTGTGCACGGAAGCAAAGACCATCTTTATATGCTGCTGATGCAGCACTAGCTTGACCTGACCGGTGCGGTCTACAAGTTTGACTTCAAGAATTGTTCATCTCATGATTCTTTAATATAACCCCACTCAGACCACTTAAGCCCAAAAGGCAAATCCATACTCTTCTTTTGCCCTTTTAAAGTGTAGCAAGGGGGATGCTCCGATTTTTGTCTATATTAACAAACTTCTGTGTTTCTGCTGACGTTGCAGCACTGAAACTAAGTGCTCTTGTTTTCTTTTTTTCCATGACGTTTGTTGGCTGACTGATACTGGTGAAAACTGTTTGTGTTGCCTAGTGATTGTGGTGTTGGCGACATAGATGAACCCTGCAGGGCAGCGCTCTGGAGCCCAGTATTCCCTGTACTTCATGTTTATACACTCGTGTGGAAAACATTTACTCCGTTGATTAAAACACGTTGTAGTCAGTTGGCATGCAATCTAAGCTGAGCCATCCCTCCGGGGCAGGAATCACAGAGGTGTGACTCCACCATCCTGTCTTCACGAGGGATGAGACCAAATGGCATTAAGAGAAAAGATGTCAGAAAGATCACTGAGGCTAAATGCAGTATTGATTGACGCAAGTTGCTCCGAGTACTTTCGATATCGTTTCAATAGACAGTGAAACAAGAGTCACTCTAGGTGCCCTATAGCACGCTGCAGTGTAAAGGGAAGTTTTAATGGAGCAGTGCTGAATCGAAAACTTTTCTTTTCCACAAATGTCTTCTAGCTCTAATAATTTACATCGTGACCAAAGAAATCTGATGACAAGGCTTCAAGAAAATGTTCTAAATGCTCCTAATAAAGGGATGTGTTACAACTGCAGCCCCAAATCTACTTCAAACCATTGCTTGTCTACAATATACAGCCTGGGAGCTTGTTTCCTGCGCTGCTGTTCGGACCAATCAGTTGCTTAATACCATTTAAGTCACTGCCAGTTACTGAACCATCAAAATCTCCAAGAACTGCATGGTTAAATAAACCGCACAGAGGCATTTCAAACTAATGGATCTGCGGTGCAGCTTTGGACACTTTGTTGTACATGTGTCTGCACTCAGTGGGTAGTGCGACCATGATTTGTAGCTTGGACGGTATCCACCACCGTGCCGATCAAATAGCCTGGCTAATGGCTTGAGACGATGATGACACTGGCTGAAATGCCTTCCTGTGCAGTTCCAACACAGCTTAACTAAAGGCAACAAATATCTGGAGCTTGGAGTAATTATTTCATAATAGTTTAAATAAAAGATGTGACATTTTTCTTTGTAGTCTTTTATATATTAGGACAAATAAAAAGTCAGTCTATTTGATGAAGTTGCTCTGAGTTTGGCAGTTGGTGTTAAAACACCTGGGAGGCATTTGAACAAATGATTGATGTTAAAAAAGGCCAAACTCTGACAGAAAGAGACGTAAAAGGAAGAGAAGAATCAAAGATTACAAGCTTTGACCTACAAGGACTGGAGTTCTTCTGTCTTGGATTTTGAAGCTAAATTTGTCCTGAGCGACAAGAGGAACCAAAACTGTTGGTTGTTCTATTGATTTTCAAGTCAATGGCTAAAAAGGTGGTCCTAACAGCCAACAAAATAGTGGTATTATTTTTACCCAAGTTGCTCTTTTATCTTCAGATTGCACCTCATTTTCCAGCTCGAATGATGGAATCAGAAATCTAATAAAGCCACGACACACAACTGCTCCTCTGTTACATGTTCTCTCAGGAGCAGTTTGCCTCAGGCAAAAACATCTCCACGTGAAATTTCAAGAAATTACTTTCCTCAAAGATTCTTTGCGAGTACAAGTTTATGCGTTTTAGGCAGCTTTTGTCTTGTTGTGCCTCATTCCATCATGGTCCTATTGTTGGTTTGTAGATTTTTTACTTCCATTTCATTTCATTCACACTAGTGTTAAAACAAAGCACGTATATTACAAACACTCAGCACCTGCCAAAATAAATAAACTCTCCGTGACTCACAGCATTTGATATTAAAATACATTTCAAAGGTTTTGTTGTTATTCTGGCGTGTTAGGTCCTTCACTAACAGGATTGTTTTAAAATGCAGATTAGAATGTTTGAATTTTATTAAGAATGGATGAAAACTTCAATATATGGAAATTCAGTTAATTTTTTTTTTCCACAGCACTACTTGACAAAAGTTATTTCAAGGTACTATACAGAAATAACAAGTACAATTTATATCCATAATCCAGGTTTGATGACAATGGAAGATGGTTCTACAGGAGAGGAGCCTGATAACTAAAAGCTCTTCCTCCCATCCTATTTTTAGAAACTCTATCAATCAGAAGCAGACCTGCAGTCTGAGAGTGAAGTGCTTTAATAGGAACATGTGCAACAGTAAGATCCAATAAAATAAGATCCATAATATACGATGGAGCTAGATTATGACTGATGAAATGACTGACTATTCTAGATTTTTACAGGGAGCCAATGAAGTGATGCTACAACTGGAGAAATGGGATATATCCTAATTACAAACGGAGTTTCCTTGAATCCTCATGCACCCAAGTTAATAGTTATTAGTTTTAGAAAGCAAGCGAGATGTTTGCAAATTCCACTGGCATTTGAGAACCAGCGGCAAGGGACCGTTGAGTCTCAGAATGTTGCATCACTGTCTTTCATTCACAAAAATGTGTGCACAGATAAAAACAAAAATACAAATACACTTCAATTTGGGTTTAAGGAGAACTATACAAGCTCTTATCATCTTTTATTTAACTTAACCTAAACTCAGCTGTTGACATGAGAGCAAGACTGTTTTTCACTGAGTGATACCTGCAAAGCATAGTTCTGTTTTAATGTTAGTTCATTGCATTAGCAGGAAGGCCTTGTAACATTTAGCTGTCAAATGCCAAACTTTACCTGTGATGCATGCTGCTGATTTCACAAGGCCACACATTGTAGCTGGCAACATCATATTTTTGAGTTCTCTAATGCAGCTACAGTCATCTCATTTAGAAGAACCGGGAGGTCGAAGTACTCATTGAAGAAAGCAATGGCTGGAGATCAGTCATTCTTGTTTTCTTGGAACATTTTGTGGCGTGACCCTTCCCTGACTCTGTTTAACGTCAAAACAATATAGAGGGATAGCTCATAAGAGTCACTGCAATCACACCTTACTGACAACACTGGGCCATAACTTCACCAAATGACCCACCATTTGGACCAGCAGGGAGAACCTAACTTTGGTGCAATCTTTAACAGAAATGGATTTTGCTACCAATGTGAAACATCACAGATTGCTGCTGCACTGAACAGAATGTGACCCAAAATGTACTTTGAGTTCAAAGCTTAACTGGTCAGGACA
The DNA here is from genome assembly GCA_006937955.1 of Pachypanchax playfairii. Taxonomy (NCBI): domain Eukaryota; kingdom Metazoa; phylum Chordata; class Actinopteri; order Cyprinodontiformes; family Aplocheilidae; genus Pachypanchax; species Pachypanchax playfairii. Next base: position 1,714,204 of record SSNP01000095.1, read on the forward strand.
GAAACAGAAAAATATTTTAGATAATGGAATATTTTGTCAGGGATAATGGGATTATGAGGACAAACACAGCCTGGCGGGGAAGGATAAACATATAGATCGGGTATGACGGTTAATCTGCCAATGAGTGAAGTTCAGCAGTAATATCAAGCTCTAGAGATAATCATTTGCCTCCTTACTTGTCATTGTAATGCAGTGAGGCATTCAACGTAAACAAATTGAACCAGACACATTGCAGTGCATCGGAGCAAAGCAAAGGATTCACCTCTTGCTCCATTGCTTCGTGCTCGGCTAAGAACTGACATATCATCCTTCTTTCCTTAATGTTTCTGCTTTTTTAAAGAAAAAAAAAACGGTGATTAGGACTCTTACATTAACCATGTACTCAGATAGCCATGTCTCGGTGTTGGGATTCCCGTGCTACCACTGAGGGGTCCCTGCTCGCTGCATATCCGCTAAGCTTGTGGAAAATTACAAACACACACAAGGTCACAGTTGAGCCGAGCCAGCCTCCCACCGAGCCCATCTGATCCAGTCTGAAATGCAGCAATTACCTCCCCTTGTGTGCCTTCGTGTGTGGCTGCAGCTTTTTCATTATTTATTTGAACAAATAGGATTACGGTTGGTCTGCGGTGGATTGATTGTGACGAGGGATGAGAGGCTCCAGAGAGCTTGGGTGTGCTGTGGCCCGGGTTCTGCTGAGCCACTCTGCTGTGTCAAGCACGCGGTTGATATCCTGTCTTGGTCTCAGCAACTCCTCCACTTTTCCTGGATAGCGAAGCATTGCTGTGCTGACGTATATGCCATCTTGCTCCGCTGCATTCTCTCCACTGATTGATGGGGAAATGTGCTGGCTGGTTGGAGAATACCACTTCTGGAAAAATATATGTTTATAGGGCCATAAAAAGTGCCTGTCTGTCACATCCTCTGAAGCATAGCACTCATATTTGACAGCACATTCACATCCTGAGTAATATAAGCATTTTTAGGTGCGCCTAAAAAGATTGTCACTCACAACAAAGGGTTTTTCTTTTTTAAATCTTGCAGAACATAAATCTAGAAAATGAAGCAAAGAAAATACACGACAGAATTTTCAAACCACTTTCAGGTTAATTGCTTTTGTGATTGAAGGGGAAACTAAATGGATTGCACTAAACAACTATTTGCCAGATTCTTTATCTAGTTCTGGAATGATTTGCTGTATCTCAGTGTAAGTTCAGCTGTGTGGTTCGAAACAAATAATATTTCACATCTTGTACATAGCTTGTTTAACTATATTAGTATGGGGTAATACTTATGCATCCTTACCAGGACAAACAAGCTAATAGCTAGTGTGAGGTGAACAAGTCAGTACCATCAGTTTGGGGTTTTACAACATCATATAAATTGTTGCTGAAATTGTCCCAGTCTAAACAGTGAGCACTAACGAATCACAAGATTATAGTTGAATAACTCACATCCGTGTAAAGGTTGATAAAATAGCATTCAGTTGAACCACAATGACGTTTCAATGCAGCAGTCCATATTGGTCTGGATCACACTTGGATTAGCCATTAGCTTGTGAAACCAGCTTCAGAAACCACGGGTAAGGTATTAATTGCATATTTTTCCATAAAATTCAAATTTGAAAAATATGAGCTATACCTTTAAGAGAGCAAACAAGCAAAACAGCAATGCTGGTGTTTTGGGAAACATTACCATCGGCCATCATTTTGATTCAGTACAGACTGTGTGGTCTCTAATGGCTAATAGCTCATTCCCAGATGAAATTTGACCTGGCAGCTACCCTCCAAAAATACCCTTCTTTACTGTGATGAAACTCTAGGTCTCTGCGGTAGACTTATCTTCTTGTTGAGATTGATTGAAAGTAATTTTTTTTACCCCAAGAAAACCAGGGAGGAGTGTGATGGATAGCTCAGCCCCTCTATCTCCCTGATGGCGATATTAGTCCTGATTAAGATAAATGGGCTCTCTCAGCCTAACCATGCAAATGCTTGCTGCTGATGGCATTTATCTGAGAATGTGAACCTGTAGAGAAACAAAAATCATGTTTTCGTTCATCCAATTTTTGGTAAGAAGAACATATTGTTAGAACAAATCACTGACCATCAAAACAGAAGTACTCCGATACTCCATCTACACCATGTGTGTTTGAATTAGGTTTAAAAATATTTTTCATACTCAGTTTTTTGAAGATTTATAAGCATGACATTAAAATAGGGCGAAATATAAGAATAGATTCATTATTAGCTGGGGGACTGACTCTTTGCTATATGGCTGTTATTTACAGGCTTTTCTTCAGAAGACTAAAAAAGAACTTTGAGAAGAAATGTAGAAAGTACAACATGATTTTGTGTGTAAAAATGTCATATAGTCCTTCTTTATCATGTGAAATATTTTGACCATAAAAACCCTGCCTCTATCCCTGTTTTTACAAGGTTTTGAAACAGGAAAATACAACAAATAACATTTTTTATTCTTATTATTATAAGAAATGCAAACAAAGACTTAATCCAATTCTTACAAGCTGGTTTACACAAAAAATATGTAAATGTCAAATGTGCAAAACTGAAAGATGCTGATGTTAAAAATGAAACATTACACAAGAGAACTAAGAAGATCTTTGCACAGTGTGTAATATATCTGGAATGCATTTCCAAATTCTCCCTTGTATCTCTCCAAAGTCCAAAAGAGGCCAAAGATTTCCCCTTTGACCTTTTCATTACGAAACCATTGCAGATGGAATCTGATCAAGTTTTTAAACAGAAGTTACAAAAAAAGCCTAGAGCTAAAGGGATTAATACACTGTATGAGCAGCCATGTCTGCATGACATCTGTTTTAGCTACGGTGGATTTGAGGCGTAACAGAAAAAGGCTTTTATGTACGTTTGTATGAGCAACTATCCAGGCATACAGTGAAGAGGGCATTTAGTGGGTTTTCCCTGCAGACTGCCTTAAGCTGTTGTAATTGATGTTGATTAATCAAATAAAGCTGTAAAGAGGGCACAAGGACAATCAGGAGTCTAACCTCCATGTTATGGAGCAGTCTAATGACTAAACAATAAGCTTGCTAAATATGCTAATAAAGCAACAACAAAAATACTATAAAACATCCAAACTCATGTTAAGTGCAAGTTTATAAATAAATATATGACTAGTACATTGTTAAACACTATACTGATGTTTGCAAATTTATTTTTTAAGGGTGCAAAGCTATCCTCAGTCAGGACAGCTAACAACAATTCTTTTTGGCTAAATATGTGAAAAGGGCAGATCTTATTATCTCAGTTGGGTTTCTGTGAAAAGATTCTAATCAGATCATATCTAACTTACAGAACTTGCTACGCTAACGGCTAGTCCAACTCTAGCTAACTCTAATCTCAAAAATCGAATATGGAAATGGTAGATTATATACCTGCATGCTGTCATCAGTTTTACACTACATGTTATTTCAGCTAAATTAAGATATTCCTGCAAAAAGTATACTGCAGGCAGCACCAGAGGTGCTACAGCTGTTTACTCCTGCTGCTATTTGCTCTCAATTAACCATAAAATTAATTGTAAAAACCTATGTTGCTTTACATCATTGTCAATTTATCATTAACGGTTCATAGCATTCAGATTAATCTCCATAATTTTTCTGAGAATGGGGTTGTTTCATGATGACAGCAATCTGCTTTGGACCTGACTAGCTGTTAGCTTGTCAATCCAGTCAGAACAAATTTCAGTTTTATCAGAATCAGGTTTATTTGGTGAAGTATGTCACACGCACACACAAGTAATTTGGCTTAAGTTCACATTTATTCTTGTACTTATAGTTCTTGTACTCATAGATAGACATGCAAAGATAATTGTTACACAGACACACACGATACATTTAGCAGCATAATCCACCACAATTGTCTGATTGGTGTTTGAAGCCTTTTTATACAGATACAATATAATTATTTCTGTGGGAGAATAAGTTAGTTCTTCATTAAAGTGTCAAAATGTTTAACAAGGTGATGGTTTGAGGGGAAAACTGTTTTTTGTGTCTTGTGGTTTTGGTGTACAGTGATCTGTATAGTGCCGTCCTGAGGGGAGAGAAGAGGTGAGAAGGTCCCTGCTGATGCTGTCTGACCTTCTCTTCACTCTGGAGGAGTACAGGTCCTGGATTGAGGGCAGATTAGCACAGTGATCCTCTCTGCAGACCTTAAAGTTCTCTCTGTTTCTGTCTAGTTTAGCTGCAGAACCAAACCAGACTGTGATGCAGAGGACGGACTCTGTAATAGCTCTGTTTAAGTTCAGCAGCTGGTCCTGTGGCAGGTTAAACTTCTTGAGCTGCCACAGGAAGTTAAACCTCTGCTGGATCTTCTTAATAACTGATTTTATGTTGGCTGTCTATTTCAGGTCCTGGGTGATGTGGTCCCCAGAAACCTGACTGTAACTACCACAGTCACAGTGCTGTTGTGTATGATTATGGGAGGCAGAGGTGGAAAGGGCTCCTCCTGACGTCCACTGTTATCTCCACAGTTTTTAGAGTGTTGAACTCTAGATGGTTCTGAGCACCAACTGATCCACTTCCTGTCTGTAAGTAGATTCATCTCTGATGAGGTTAACAACCACCATTGTCTAATCTGAGTTTTTTTTTCTAGAACCATCTACTAGAAATGTGATACTAATTGGCCATCTCCTGTACAGAAACCTTCAAAAAATGTGAGCAATCACCTTAAGGACAAACAGTTTGGTACACCGAAGCTAACAATTTAGTTTTGAGTGAAAAGTTTCAGCAGCTGTTGTGAAGGAATTTTCAAGAAAATCAATCCCCTCTGTCATAAGATGTAATGCCTCTGTGAGTATGAAGACATTTCAGTTGCTGCAGGAAAAGGGCATCAGAGGTCAAGAAGTAAACAAGGAGTTTCCTGTACAGAAGATGGATTGCCAGTGCCATGTTTCTAAAGGTCACAAAAAGGTAACTAACAAGAGTCTCTGAGCAGATATCTGCATACCCTACAATTTATCTTGTCCACAAACTTGATTTGTAGTAAGCGTTCTCTTTCTGCTGCTGGTGATTGACTTTGCATGCATGGGTTGGCCTCAAAGCTGGAGCTAAACATCACGTGAACTGCATGTCTGTCGTGCCTGCAGTTGATCAGTGTTTTGTTTGGAATTTGTTTTTTCTGAAGGAGTGTGTGCCATTGCAGAAATACTGGAAAAACCTTGTGTTTTAACCTCTATTGCTCTTCTGGTTTAATGCTAATTAGCCACTTTGAGATTGCTAACATATTATGATGGTCACATTGGCAACACAGAAAACATTAAAGAACAATATTAGCATTATCGTTATGAGCAAGTAAGTGATTAGTTTAAGCACTGCTGTGCTTAAGTACAGTCTCACAGGGCGTACTAGGATTATAAACGCATCATTTTGATTTTATTATATCACTATGGGATGAAGGCTATATTCTCTAAAAGACTTCCAGTCAACAAGCATGCAATTCTGTTTAAACCTCCCTCCCATCTGCACACACTTAGTCTCTCGTTTACTGAGAAGTCCCTTCTTTTCCCCCCCGAGAGCCATGAATTCTTGGGTTGACTCTTTGGATAGTAAAATGGTTTAATTAGCCAGAGCCACAGGAGCACTGAGAACAGAGGGCAATGTGATGTTTCAGTAGAGGTGAAAGCACCAAAAGGATAAATTACCCATGTGAAGTTTTTAGATTTCAAAATGCAGTGATGCAAAAACTTTTAATGGTGTAAAATTCTTGACATTTTTGTCAATGAAGCCAAAAAAAGAGAGGATTTTACTGGGTTCTGTCTCAGAATGCAGATTTGTTTTTTGCATAGCAACAGTTCAAATGTTTTTAGGGTTGAGTTTTTGACTTTTAAAGTAAACACGCTTCTGCTTTTAAATAACTTATTGTAGGTGCTGAAAGGGATTAAAGGCATTTCTTAATGTCTTTGAACTGAAGTACTTTTTGCTTTCACATCGCGCTTTAGTTTAATCTCAAAATAGAAGCATGTGTTTAACTTGGAAACTCAGCTGCAGCAAAAATATCCAAAATTGACCTTGGTGTACTTTTAAAGCTCACTGCAAATCTGCCGATATGGAAAAATACCTGGCAACATTCCAGCTTGGCTGCATATATTTCTGATTTATATAATTTTTTTTTTTTGTCCAGCTCACTCCTTTTGCGGTTCGGCAACTCAATCAGTGATGCACTTTGACACATGATACTATGCTAGCAAGCTGAGTGATGCAGAATTGAAGCTGCCAATCAAGAGGCAGGAGCCCGAAGCTAATCAATCCAAGCAGACCATGATATGTTTTTTCTTTCTTGGGGCTTGAGCAGACTGACAGCCTGTTGGATGGCTGACTTCACTCCCTTCCTGCAGCCTTTGTGAATCTGAAACCTATTCCAACACATGTAAATGTCTCTTGCAGACTCTGTTTAAAAGGTTGCCTCACAGCAGCTGTCAAGTTTACATAAAAATGAGAAGTAAATGATACGCATGAACTGTTATTAATCTTATACTGCCTGTTTAAATTATACCTGAAACTGTTGGTCACACAAGGAAAAACCTACGGGGGACGTTTACTGTCAAAAAGACGTGTATTATTAATTGACAATCCGTGCATAACTAGCAATTTGTAAACTCTTGTTTCTACCAAATCATAAACAAACATGTGGAGTATCTGTTCTGCATGAGGATACAACTTAAAAAGCTACAACTTCAAGAATTCACAAAGTCCACGATTTCAGTTTTCTCTCATTAGAAAAGACTCGTGCCGAACTGCTGGTTTGTGTGTTTAGTAGGCTAATGGGTTAGATCAGGGGTGGCCAACTCCAAGCCACGAGAGCCACAATCCTGCACATTTTAGATGTTCCCCTGCTTCAGCGCATCTGCTGCAGATGCAGAACAGATCATTAACAGGCTTCTACAGGACTTGCTGAGAGGTTGCAGATTTGAATCAGGTGTGTTGAAGCAGGGGAACATCTAAAATGTGCCGGATTGTGGCTCTCAAGGCCTGGAGTTGGCCACCTCTGGGTTAGATACTGCTTGACTTGAGTCACAGAGATGTGCATTTAAAGATGAGTAGCAGAGTTAGCAGAAAAACAGTTTCTCTTTTTTTTTTATGTTTATGGTTGTTTACACCTACCAATGTTATTTGCAACCTGCCCAGTGCCAGCTCTCATGATTAGCTTTAGTTTATGAAAAGCGCTATAAAGAGATGGATCAGGTGACCAGAAGACCCTGTTACATGGACTCTTCCCAAGATTACAATATTTATTTTATAAATATAAAATGCAGAATTACTCAGATTACTTTTGAGGTAAATGTCAAGTAGCTTCATTGTAGATGGTAAATAACATAAATGTCTCTGGACATAACAGTCAGTCAGTAGAAGATCCATATCTAACGCATTAACCCTTAGGTTGTTGATTCAGCGGATAAAAGCTTTGAAGAGGCCTGAAATGCAACAACACACGAAGCAGTAAGTCATTAAGAGCTTTAAATTCATTATACAAAACAACACCTAGCAGTCAGCATCTACAAGGACACATGGAAGAAGCGAACAAAAGGCTAAAGGCTACCAAGCCCGCCTTGCACACAGACGTGGAAACGCCTGCCAAAAACATAAGGGGGCTCAGAAGGGTCACTGCACCTCTGGCTAGCATTCACAGTATTAGTAAAACAGAAAAATGTGTTTTATTGTTGTTTTGTCTAGCTAATTGAACCATAGGGCAGAATCTGTTTGACTTCTGCACATTATGTCTTGGAAAAGTCGTCCACTAACACTGAAATCCTCCTCGTTGGCTCTGAGCTTTGCCTTATTTTGGTCCATACTTCAATATAACTCATCCCTCGTACCACCACTTTGTCCATGAACACCCATTCCTTTAGAAGCTGCCATTGTTGACTACTTTCAAAGAATGTCACTCAAAAGATGTTTATGGTTCTCTGACAAGAATTTGATTTCATCCGCCAACTAATTTCTTACAGTTCTTGCTCTTTTCCATTTTCCGGATGATTCCAATCATTTCCAGAATGAAGCTGGTATTAACGACAGACTTTTTTTAAAAGCTGTAGCATCGGCTGTGAAGCCTGAATTTAGCTTTAGCAGCTGGACCGTTATTTTCAGTGTTCCCTGCTCATTTACTGGTTACAGAAACGTGAAATAAAGTATGTGGTTAAAGGACACGTTCCCTATTTAACAAGGTACATCATCTAATAGCTCAGGAAAAATCAGCAGAATTATGAGTAATAATAACAAGTCTGATGAAAATCATTTGTAATTTGACAGTGAAAATGTGTTTAAGGCAGCATGTCTGAACCAAGACACAAAAAGCCAGGACCATCCCTCCATATTATCACATAAATTCTAATTAGCACACCCTCTCCATCCAGAGAGGATGGACTCTGAATTCTTGCAGGTCACAAGCTGAAGTCAAAACATCTTGCAAATTGCAGGCGTTTAGCTTTGATGGGTGTCATTTTTCAGCTGAATGAGGGCAGGCCTTTTAAAGTTGATCCCTGCAAGGGGAAAGTTTCCATGTTTTCAAAAGAAACTTGAAAATTAATTAAAAGTCACATCAGGAGATGTCAGGGGATTTACTTCAAGGCTCGAGAAGGCAGATCCCTTTCTGGTGAGGCATCCCTCAGTGAGGACAAGCCACTGTTCATAATTCCATTTATCATCAAAGTGTGTTTTAATCTCAACATTCTCAGTATACTGCAGACACATCTTTACAGGAAATCCTCTGTCCGTATCATTTATTAAAGCCCCCTGCCACCCTTTACCCCCATTGATCTTGCACAGGCAATTTCAGATTAAAAAATATATATATATTGATTTTCTCCCACCACCTGAAAGAAAACCCTGCGTTTTGTGCATAATTACTTTTCGAATGCACAAAGCTTTATGCTTCTCTTACAGTATATGTCTAAAAAAGAAAAATATATACATTTATAAAGCATTTGAATGCCTTTGGGTCACACTTAAACAAAGCAGGGAACACGACTGCTCAGCCTTGCCAGAACATTATGCAGAGAACATTGAGCCACTGGTCACTCCTAATACTGACTCCTTTGAAGTCAAAGTCTCTGCGGCCTGTAAAGCTGCTTCCTCAGGACAGGCCTGCAAGCTCTGTTCTGTGTGTGTCAGCCAGGAAATTATGTCAGCCTCACAAAAAGGACACAGAAAAACCTCAGAGGAAACATGGAAATAAAAACAGGTCGGTGACTTCTGTGGATCCACTTCTTTAACATTTATGCTTGTAGAGGCAAAGCCAGCAGGATGGTATGAGTTTTGTTTGCCACTGCTGCCCTTTTGCAGGATTTCTTGAAAGAAAATTTCTTAGCAGACCAACACTGTCCTCGGAATTTACCTAAATAGTTGTCCAATGCAAAAGTAAGAACAATCTAGAGAGTTTTTGAAAAGCAAATGCATAAAATGATTGGAAATTTTTGGATTGGCGTATCTGTAGATGGAAGAAATCTACTTTGGAATTAGCTCCAGTCAGACTAGCTTGACTTGATTGATCTTCACACTGGATGAAAATGAAAATGAAAAATGAAAAATACTTTATTTATCCCAGAAGGAAAATTCAACGTTGTAGTAGTTTTTTTTTTGTTTTTGTCCAACAATAAAAAAAACAATAATGAAGACAATAATATAATAATAACGATCAAGGTCTGTTCTTGTTGTGGAGGCTAATAGCTGCAGGCAGGAATGATCTTTTGTATCTTTCAGTGATCAGCCAGAAAATGGATGGTCTTTGCAAGATAGTTGTAGGTTCCCTGATTCCTTGATAAATTCACAATAGCTTTCAGGATTTACAAAGCTATAGTGAGGCTGTTGAGGTTTATCATTGTTGTAGCAGCCTATTGGCCCCCTGGTAGGAACATGGAGACAGTTGTGGCAGCATTTCATCATTGGAGCCCATGTACACCATTCTGGCTGGGTCATTGATAATTTAAAGTAATAGTAGCCATGCTGGTCTTATGCCTTGGCAGTATAGCATGATGATAAGATCTTCTAGCTTGTAGCTGCTATTCTAGAAGAGTCACACCACAGCAAGGCCCAGGGCGAAGAGCAATTGGGACCTTGGTCATCTGTAAGTTGGATTGAGCAGCGGCCATAGAGGGTGTGGAGGGCTCAGGAGAACATCTTACTGGAAAATGGCAGGAAATTTAGCGAGCGAGTACTTTCATACTGAATGTTTTCCAAATTTGTTGCAATCCAGCCACATTCTAGGTCATAGGCTGTAGAGAGTGTGGTCATCGTCTAGTGTGAAGGGGCCTAAAACAGCAACCACTGATAAGAACCTTACTGAAACTCACTTTGAAAAATCTGAACAATCCCTTTAAAAGTCCCAGTTTTAGTCTACTGAACTACTAATAGACCACTCCAGCACACTTTAGATTCAATATGCACTAACTCTGCTCTCCCAATACACTCTCTTCTGGTCAAAGTCATGGGGTTGTATGAGTCATTTCAACTGCTATATAGAAAACAACCAACTCTATTTATCAGCCAAGGGACACAAACTATTTCTGAGTCTGAATTCAGTTAAATGGCATGTTTCTGTCCATAAAGCCCAAACATTCTGTATCGAATACGTTTGATGGTATTGTGAGCATTTAGAACGACTATTAGGAACCTTTTGACCAAAACTAATCTCTCTTAACTTGTTGTTAAACCATCTTGTTCTTAAGAATCTCTAAGGCAGAACCTTTAATTTTCAGGCCTCTCTCCATTAGAATAAACTTTCTGTTTGGATGTGGGACACCAACACACTCTATTTGTAAATCAGCGATCTCCCAAAAGACCACAACTCTGAATTCTTCAGCCCTTACAAGAACAAAAGAAATCAATGAGACATTTTGCTGTGAACTGCAGATGAACTTGCACTTGTTTATGGATTTTAATTAGGGCTAAATTGTCTCATGAATTTATGTAAAGCTCTTGTGTACTTCCCAGATGGAGCTGAGGGAATAAGGAGCAGCGTCGCTCGCTGTGGAAGAGGTCTGTGCTCTCCTGCCAAAACACGGCACGATGTGAAGTTTACAGCTGCATGGTTTTTCTCTGCACTGCGTCTCATCTTTTAGTCCCTTTTCAGAGACACTGCAGCTTCTCACTGGATGCTGTCATGAGTGACACTCGAAACTCATCTCCTATTCCCCTCGCTTCACAGAGAGACGCGTCAGCCGGAGAAGCTGACAAGATGTAGAATCCAAGCTATGAGATGCAAGTTTGCCCATTTGAATAATGCACACATTAGATTCTTTTCTGGACTCTTTGATGTGTTTGCTGTGAAAAGATGAGTCCTGACAGCATCAGATTAAACCCCAGACTCTCTTAGAGTAGCAACAATATTGCATGAAAAAAAAAAAAAACAACATTGCCGGGGTTGTAATCTCACCCTGCAAAGACCTAAACCACAACACTGGCAGCAAATGATGTATCAGTCACAGTGGGATGTTTAATTTGGCACTCACAGAGAAAATCACATGTCATTCTCTGGGATTGGGAATTAGTTTAGAGGGCTGTTTGTTGGCTTCTTTACAGAGTCAATGTGTCATGTTTCACAAACCAATATCTGCATGGCCATATCTGCAAATGAGGAAACAGAACCAAATCAATTCTAGCAGAAGCAACACTGTGATGTCAGTAGTAAAAAGGGACTATTGTGATGTTCGACTAGGAGGGAGAGCATGTTTGCTGTAGTTAAACAGCTTCTACCATCTCCATCTTTTTTTCCTGTCACCTCTCATAAAACTGCACCCTTTTAAAATTCAAATTATCCTGCAGGATGCCGAGATTAGCATCTTGAAATATTCATGGGAACTTTTAGAACTTGTATTGTACACCTGAGGGGTTGAACAGGTACTGCATCAACACAAGCTGTGTTTGCAGATTTTTCTCCGGTGCTTGAGAGCAAATAAACAAATCTTCAGCGCTCAGAATGACCGTTCTCCCTCATCACTGTCAAACTGAATGTTCATCAAAATGCAGCACCGATGAATACGGTCCTAAATTTGTTTAATAGGCTAAAAAAGAAAACAATAGTAATTTTAGGTATAGTTTAATTGACAGCACCACCCAAACCAATACTCTGATTGGCAGAGTACCTCACAAAGACTTTGAAGCCTGAACACTTTGAAATTTGCTTCCACCCAGCATAGGTCCGATGCAGGAGACCAGCATGCTGAGCAACCCGAGGCTCTTTGGGGGGAAATTGAAATTTTCTGCAGGGTGCAAAGGAAGGGAGTCTTTCAAGGGCCTGGTTTGCACCTCCCTTTGCTCCCAGCATGCCATATTTTTAATAAGGGACACAGCCTGTCAGTGCCAACTTCTCTTTTCAACATGTACAGCTGGAGATTTGTAAAAATGTAACAAGGAAAGACAAAATTTGCAAAGCTTCAAACAACTTTTAGAAACTGTCAGAAAGCTACAGTTGGCACAAGGACACTAGTTGAGTCTTGTCAAACAAAAGTTTGTTTCAGGATCTTTGCTTTTCTTAATTTTTTTTTTGAAAATTGAATATAAACTTGACATGTCGCAAACCAATTAGTATCAAGCGACAACTTGAGAACTTCCATCTGTCAGTTGAGCGTGTGATCACATCTGCAGTCACCTGTTGGGGAGGAGCATCAGAACAAGTGACATAATGAGGTAGAACAAACTGATAAAGAAGTCTGGTTCTGTTCTGATCTGGATTCTTTTGAGTTGATTGTCCAAAGGAGGATGAAGGGCCCTCATCTTCCTCTTTACGATACAGTAACTCAAAAACAGAGTGCTACAGGAGACACATTTGTCTGTGTGTGTCTGTGTGATGGACTAGCAACCTGCCCAGGGTGTCTCCTGCCTCTTGCCCAGTGACCACTGGAGATAGACACCAGCTCCCCATGACCCTGAACAGAAATAAACAGATATGGATGAAAATGTCTGAGCAACTCCAGTCTCAAAATTCAATATGGCTACATCGTGCCTGAAAAGTGGTGACAGCTGCAGTAATAAATAGTTTTTCTTTTTGCAATTTATTTAAACTTTTTTCTGATATTCTGTTTGACAAAGTCTGTTAACACACATGTTACTACAGTGTAGTAAAAGGAGAGAAATGCTCTGTTAGCTGGTGTTGATAATAATACCAGCAAATCCCACAGATTTTAATGTTGCAATTGGAATGTGACATCCTTTTTAAATCCACACTCTGATTTCCAAGGTCATTGAAAAGTGGTATTAATTAATCTAGTTTCTACCTTGTGTTGTTCCAGTTGGTTTGTGCAGTTGGCTGTTGCATGCAGCAAACAAACACTGCAAAGTGCCTATTTGGAAGAGCAGTTTTTCAATGAAAACAATGCTGTTGGAGGACACAAAATGATGATGAAATCCCCTTAAAGTCTCTGCTGAGACCCAAGGAGACTGAGCGAATGGATGAATAATGAAAGAGAAAATTTGGGTTGTGCACATTGCAGAGAAAACACTTGAGTTTTAAAAATGGGAACAGAAACCTATAAAAGTCCACCAGATTAGCCTCTTGTTCAGCTCAAAATACATTTACTATTTAGGATTAAAACAAACTAACATATAAAAGTACGACAGTGAAGCAGTGCAGTAACATTCAAAAGGGCATCTCTTGTTGCTTTTCCCTGATGCCTGACTGACAGTGAATAGGAATGGATTTCTCACCTCCTCCACATGATCACAAAGGAAAAGTGGAAGAGAAACAGCAGCTTTGACATCATGGAGATGAGCTGCAGCCAGATGTGGTTCCAACTTGCAGTCAGCAAGAACATAAAACTGCATGTGACAAATGAAGGATCAGATTTCACAGGAAAAAGTGATCTGGCTTCAAATATGTAAATACAGAAGACATGAGACATGGATCAGACTTCAGTTTGTTAAACCTCTTTTGTAACGGCATGTTGTTGTAATGATTATTTTAAACTGGCACGGCTGTGTTACAGTTTTTTTTTTAATTGTAAATGGTGCTTTGAAGCAGAGGTTGCACAGTAATATGTATAATGATTGATTAAAATATTCACTGATGAAAAACAAGCAGACTTATATGCAAATGTTGTCTAAGGATGAAACACAAAAATAAACCTTTATCTTACAAAAGTATAAAACATGTAATAAAACAAAAACAACCTATCAAACTTGCTAGGATCTTTGCTACTCTGTAAAATACATAATAAATAAATACAGTTTTCTAGATAAAAACTACAATTTTTAAATGTTTTATAACAATATTTTTAACAGTTTTCAATATTGCAACACATGGACAGAAACATTTTTATTGTCACTAAATGAATGTGGAAAATAAGTTGTAGGTTTTTTGTTGTTATTTTTTCTGATGGGACACTTAATTTATATAAATTTGATGTTATTTTATTAAGTTTATGTGAGGATCTCTGCTGCTGGTGGTGGTGAGTGGTACTAACTGTCTTGCAGGGCGTGGCAGCAGAGGATCATTGATGTCAGGTGTGGATCGTTACCCAGCTCAGGAGAGCTGGGTACTTAAGCTGAGGAGGAACAAGAGACAGACGCCAGTTTGTTCCGCAACTTTACGTGGTACAGAGTGGCAAGTGAGCAGATTATTCAGAGTGTGTTTTGCAGTATTTAACCTGCCTTTTTCCCCTATGTTCAGCCTGCTGTCCTGGAGCTCCTCTCCAGACAGCCTCACCTCCAGCGTGGATATCGAACCGCTCATAGTGAGGATCGGCTCAACACGGGAATTTCCTAGAGCTCCGTTGCGGTGCTACGCGACCAGCTCTCTCCCTCTGGCTCCCTGTCTGTCTCTGGCTTCCTCTGGTCCACACCTTCCCGGTCACCGTTCTGCTGTCACCCCTGTCGCAGTCACGTCTGCGCACTCAGCACCCGGACCCGGATCTCACACACGGATTAACGACAGCTTGGCTCACCACCCCTGCGGCAGCATCCTTGGATCTCTCCTCAAACCCGGACGTCATTCACACAACCGTGAGTTAAGCGAGCACGATCCCCGCACGCCGCAGCTGGTTTCTCCAACTGTCACTAACCTCTCTCTCTCTCACAACCCCAGGACCGTTCCTGTCCCGCACCAGGCCCGTCCTGAGTTTCATCCAGCACATTTATTGTTTACGTGTATTATCACTGGAGCACTGTACATAATAAACACTGTTAATCGTGAACGCTGTTTCCTCGCTCTGTGTGTGTCTGGAGTTTGGGTCACTTTGGGAGCTCGCAAACAACCCCACCTGGTACGAACCATGACAGTTTAACACTTTTCCAGCAGTGTTTTATGGATGATTTAATCTCGGATCTGTCTGAAGCAACTTCAGGATTATCATCAGTGTTTATACAGAGACAGGCAGCCTGTGTCTCTTCCCTCAAAGAAAACACTGAGCGTGTTTCCTGCAGCGTTCCGATAAAGCCAACTGTGTGCCTGTAGCGAACCTGTGCTTTCAAGCTGTGTTTGTGTGTGTGTGTGGGGGGGGGCACATCATGCAACAGTTCTCCCTGAGGGATACCATCCTGCAACGTGATGTTGGTGTGGAGGAGAAAACAATCCATCATTAAAAGGAGACAAAGTCTAATATACACAGACTGACTTTATCATCGAGCCCATGCTGCTTGTTCAGATGGGAAAATGTCACACATTACTCATATGGAAGATGTTTGTGAATCACTGAATGTCTTTTTTTGCTGTGTCAGAAAATGTTTTTAAAAATGTGTGATGTGGGGAGTAATGTTGTAACGAGGCGTCTGGACAAAGTGAAATTCATTTCCTAGGAGCTGTTTAAACCCGAGCAAATACAAACTGTGTTTAAATGAAATGAGATGATTCTGACATTTACTTTTGTTTATGTGCCAAAAAAAAAAAAGAAGCTAATTTGAGATTTTTATCACCTTCAGTTTGGATTTGATCCACGTTTCTTGCTGGGTTGTGGGTAAAATCTTCATTTGTTAATGTTAACCATATGCTTGATTGCTCACTCCTTGATTTTATTTCATTACCTGGTTACCGTGGCAACATCAAGAACAACTGCAGAACCATTTTGGCTGTGTTATAACTGCTGCTGACTTCAGGTTTTGGGAAAGTTTCTGCAGGTTACCTGTTTACCACAACTTCCCGACACACCTGGAACAGCTGTGGATTCTAACGTTCCTCTGACACACCAGCTGCACTTGTAATGAGTTCTGAAAGAAAAAAACTCTGGTCGCTCATTAACCATTACCACATTAGAGGACAGAAGAAGATTCCTTATGTTGTATTTTTTGAGACAAACTGATTTTTGGGTTTTTTTGGGCATGTCTGATGAGTTTCACCTGAGAATGAAACAACCACGGCATGAGGTTCTGGCTCTGGTCATGAAAAATCTCATTACTGGCTGAAGTCTGATCCAACTCCGACCTGAACTCCTTCATGAGCACAAGTGTTCAAACTAAAAAAAACAAAAAGGAAAAGCTATGACATTAGCTCTAAAAGAAAAGCGTGATTCTTTTTCAGTGGGTGAAAAGTTGAGAATTTAGTTTGACTGATCATTCAGAAATCTTTTCTAACTCTCTAACCAAATCATGTTTTCAACAAATAAACTCAATCAGAATTTAACACCCATTTATCAAACATTATGAACAGCTTCATCATTCTTATAGTTAAACTTTTATACACTTTGATTTTTTATTTAAGGGATTTAGATCAGTGAAAAAACAAGAAAGTTGAATCTAACGTGTCAGTATATGGATTCAGATGGAAACTGGTTTCATGAGACTGAAAACGGAGAGGCTGAGATCTGAAGTCACGGCTCCCTCTACAGTCTGTACAGTGGAATTTTTTCCATCCTGTGCCGGAAAACAATCAAACAGACTGTGTTGAACGGTCGGGAGGACACAACGGGAGACACGACGGGAGATCTCTCTCTCTCTCCCTCTCTCTCACACACGCACACACACTTGTGACATGTGCGTCTGGAGCAACAGCGGCTCCAGTCTCTCTCAGAAGGAGCGGATCCTCATGCGGACTCTTCGTCTCAGGAGGTTTTTTTGCAGTTTTCCACGGAGAGTCTGGAACATGTTTCATTCTTGGAATACTTGAGGAGTGACGACAACTTTCCTGTTTTCGGACTGGAGCAAAAAGCAGAGAGAGAGGGAGAGGGGGGAGGGTGGGGGGGATGTTAAAACAATGCAAACAATTCAGTGTTCCGATCAGTGCACAGACGCACCACCGAGTGTGGAGGTTGTGTATCGGAGAAGGAGTGATGTTGTCCGCGGAGATGCGCTGTTTGATGAGGTTCCTGCCCGTAGATGCTGCTGCTCGCTCGGGCAGCACTCGGAACCTTTGGGTGGCTGTGATTGGACCGGACACGGACTGGGGCTGACTGATGTTTGTCCGAGAGGAAATGTTTAAGGGAGGAGATCAATATTAGTTCCTGGCAATGCTGGTGAAGACACTTTTTACGAGCAGCCTTGTTATAAAAAAGACGAAGGACAACATGCGGAATGTTTTTTTCCCTCCTGGATCTTAATTAAAAACACAACCGGAAGGTCTTGTATCTGATACTCAAAAGAGCAACAAAGCACGTGAGACCCTGAAAGTGATTAAACCTGATTGTTGCAAATTAAATTGGATTTTCTTTCATCCTAAAGTTCCAAGTTTAATATTGAACTTCATGAACTTCTGCACCTTCAACAACTACATTTTACTCAGTCTTTCCTTTTAAAATCATAACTTCTTCTAAAGGAACATCACAGCAACACTTTAAAGGAAGAAATTAATCAGTTGCTTAATTAAATAATATATAAAATGGACTAATGTCATGCAACATGGCTTGTATTTGGACTGTATGTTTTTTACTGCCATTGTTTGCACTGGGGACAGCTTTCTCGGGGGTCTTCAACGCCACAGACAGAGACATTTTAACAGATGATTTGCTTCAGGTCAAGCTTGTACAAGACAGAATGACTGAGCAGTGGAAACTGCGCTCTGCTGATTCCCATCCCAGCCTATATTTTAACCAAGTGGATGTGTTGCACTTACGGCAAAGGTCCTCCACCACCCACAGTCACATATTTAAAGTCATCCGGGCAGCTGTGCTCACATTGCTGTCCAGTGTCACCGTTTACTTGCCTCCCTTGAAGCATGAGGAGTTTACAAGCAAGTGGAATGAAATTTATGGGAACAACCTGCCCCCTCTGGCTCTCTACTGCCTGTTGTGCCCAGAGGACTCGGCTGCCCTGCAGTTTCTTGTGAAGTTTATGGATAGGATGGCCGAGTACCCAGACTGGAAGGTGACCAGCGCACCGAATGATGAAGTCCCAATGGCACACTCTCTGACTGGATTTGCTACTGCTTATGACTTTATTTTCTCTTACTTGGACGAGCGCAGGAAGGATGTTTACCTCAAGAAAATTCGCTCTGAGACAGAAGCACTGTATGAGCTTTCTAAATACAGAGCATGGGGGAAACAGTATCTCCAGAATCATCAAACCACTAATATATTAGCTGTTCTGACTGGTGCAATAGTGGTGGGTTCACACAATGACCCAGAGTCAATGATCTGGAAACAAGTAGCAGTGAACTACATGGAGAAAACTATGTTCTTGCTGAATCATGTTGTAGATGGATCTCTGGATGAAGGGGTAGCTTACGGAAGCTACACAGCTAAATCCATCACTCAGTACGTCTTTTTAGCTCAGCGCCATTTCAGCATCGACAACACGCAGAACAACTGGCTGCGTGGACATTTCTGGTTTTATTATGCCACTCTGCTGCCGGGCTTTCAGAGGACAGTTGGCATCGCGGACTCGAACTACAACTGGTTTTACGGGCCAGAAAGCCAGCTCGTTTTCCTTGACACATTCGTCATGAAGAACGGCACTGGAAACTGGCTGGCTCAACAGATCAGGAAGCACAGACCCAAGGATGGTCCCATGGGGCAGTCCTCTGCCCAGCGCTGGGCTACGCTACACACAGAGTACATCTGGTACAACTCACACCTCTTACCACAACCCCCATATGACTTTGGAAAAACAAGGATGCATATTTTCTCAAACTGGGGGGTGGTTACTTATGGAGCTGGGCTTCCCAGTGGCCAAAGTAATACTTTTGTCTCTTTTAAGTCTGGCAGACTGGGTGGGCGAGCAGTCTATGACATTGTCCATGACAAGCCTTACTCCTGGGTGGATGGCTGGAACAGCTTTAACCCTGGTCACGAGCACCCAGATCAGAACTCTTTCACATTCGCTCCTAACGGACAAGTGTTTGTGTCTGAAGCACTTTATGGTCCAAAATACAGCTATCTGAACAATGTTCTGGTGTTCAGTCCGTCTCCCACCAGCCAGTGTAACAGCCCCTGGGAGGGTCAGTTAGGGGAGTGTGCCAAGTGGTTGCGCTGGACTGATGAAGGTGTGAGTAATGCCAGAGGGGAGGTGATTGTTGCATCTTCACACGGGGACACTATGTTTGTAAGTGGAGAAGCTGTGTCTGCTTATTCTCCTGCCATGAGGTTAAAGAGTGTTTTCAGAGCTTTGGTTCTGCTCAACTCCCAGACTTTGTTAGTGCTTGACCATGTAGAGAAGTGGCACGATTCTCCTGTGACTTCTCTCAGTGCTTTTTTCCACAATCTTGACATTGACTTCAAATATGTCCCTTTCAGATTTATGGACAGGTACAATGGCGCAATGATGGATGTGTGGGATGCTCATTATAAAATGTTTTGGTTTGACAGCCAGGGTCACAGTCCAGATACCAAGATACAGGAAGCAGAGCAGGCAGCAGAATTTAAAAAGAGGTGGACGCAGTATGTTAATGTCACTTTTCAGATGACAGGTGCAGTCAGCAGAGTAGCCTACGTGTTACATGGGCCATATGTTAAAGTGTCTAACTGTAGATTTATAGATAGTAGCAAAAATGGAGTGAGGCTTTCGTTAACCATAAATAACACAGAGAAGATTGTTTCTATAGCTACAAACTATAAAGACATTGGAGCAAGATTGGCTTACACAGGGTTTGGAGGTCACTGTAAAGTTGAGGATAGATATCAAATCCTTAGATACGGCCTCGGGACACAACTCATCCCTAAACAAATTACCACTGATAGTCAGCTGTTTGACGTTGGCTTTGCTGTTAATGTGATTGCAGGAGTTGTTCTCTGTATGGCTACAGGATTTTTGATCATGCAGAGAAAGTTTTACGTTTGCTTTAACAGGCTGTTGCGCTACACTCTGCTCTCTGTGCTCATCCTCTGGATAGTTGAGTTGCTGTTTTTATCTAACAGCTGTGATCAGCTTCTCTGTGGGGTAAAATGGAAAGGTGCTGACTCTAAAAGTGAAGTAAACAAACAAATCAGACTGTATGAGCAGCACCATCTCCCCCTCCCAACAGTCCTTATAACAGCCCTACCTGGATCAGGATCAGAAATACTCAAGCACCTTTTTTACAATAACTCAGACTTTGTCTACATAAGGATTCCAACTGAGCACGTGGACATTCCTGAAACTGAATTTGAATTTGACTCTCTGGTTGACAGCTGCGAGTGGTCGAGGACAGATGCTGTGCATGGGCGGTTTAAGATTATTCAGGGCTGGTTGCATTCATTGGTACACAACACCAAACTGCACTTGCAAAATATTCAGCTTGCAGAGGGAAGCAGGGTCAAACAGCCCCTGAGAGTCAGCCCATCCAGGGACAGAAAGAAAAGGTCCAGGCGTAAAGAGCAGACTGCTTCTGAACTAAAGGGCAAACTAAGGACCAGTCTGGACAGAGACGCAGAGTACGTAAGGGAGATGAGACGGCATGTTGCAGAGTACCCTAATGCACGGGTGGTCCTCAACATGAGGAGTGGGAGCTGGACACTTAAACTGCCTTTTATCCAGGAAGTGGTGGGCCCATCTCTCAGGGCAATCTATTTGGTCAGAGACCCTCGTGCATGGATTTATCTTATGCTTTATAACAGCAAACCCAGCCTTTACTCCCTGAAAAACATCCCACAGCACCTATCCTTGATATTCAAGGAGGATTCTGGCTGCCCAGCTGTTGCCCCAGAGTTTCAAATTATCCAGAAGCTGCTGCCGCGCTCTGAGACGAACCCTGTTTTGATTCTGGCTCATCTGTGGCTAGCCCACACAGCAGCAGCACTCCGGGTCACTGAGAGTCTCCCTGAGGAGTCATATCTCCAAGTGAGGTTCGAGGACGTGATCAGCTTCCCCCAGGAGACGGCAGAGACAATACACACATTTCTGGGGGTGCCTGTGTCACCTGCAGCCCTCAATCAACTGATATTCACCACCTCCACAAACCTGTACAATCTAATGTATGAAGGGGACATCTCACCAGCCACTATCAACATATGGAGGAAAAAAATGCCTCGAAAGGACATTCGAATAATAGAGGATATATGCAGAGATGTAATGAAGAGGTTGGGTTATGCCAGGTTTGCTAGTTAACTGCTGCCGGTCAGCTAATAAAGAACTGTCTCGTTTACTGTAGCTGCCAGTCAGAAATATATATATATATATATATATATATATATATATATATATATATATATATATATATATATTTATCTTTTTTTTGCACTGAGATCAATTTTTTAAAGAAGCTGATAACAGCTGAGAAACTTGGTAGCCTCCATGTCTGTGTCCAAGTGTTTTCTCCGAGTGGGGGGTGTTTGAAGGACTTGTGCGGACGATGCCAACAAATGTCTGTGAGGGAAGAACGTTTTATTTTTAAATCTGTGGGAGGAAATTATGTTGTTGTTGCTGTTTACCCCCCCAGCGGACGTTCATGTTTCTTTACTGAGTGAAATTTAAGACCTGTGTTTGTCTTACATGCAGAGGAAAATCGCCCAATTTCAGGATTAATGATACAGACCTTCAAAACAGCAGCCAAATTTATTTTGAACAAAGATTACGTGCTGTCTCAGATGCCAAAATAGTTATTTTCTTTTGTTTGTTTTTTTTCTTTTTGGCTAATTTGTGATGTCAAAGAAATGTTTGTGTAAGATTAATGTTGGCATTAATCCACTTTAAACTCCCATTTGTGTCAGATTATTACCTGGTTTGGGATACATGTGGTATAAGAAGCTCTGTAAAACTTGCGTGTTTATTTTTTCCCTTTAAAAAAAAATTGTATGAAAAGATGCTGCAAACCCCAAGAAAAAGAATACAAATTATATAATATTATTTTTATTACATTCAGTATAGATTTTATTTTAAAGCTCAAAGATGTCATGATGTGGTTTAGCACTTTTATGGCAACTCTTTTGATGGATTATATACGGGGAATCTGCATTTTCTAGAGCTACTTTTTACTGTAACCTGCTAAATTAGCTTAGAAATATATAAAACCTCTGAAGATGTACGGTGGAAGGAGAATGTGCGTCAGAAGTATTTATGGGTTCCAAAGACATACATCCCAAAGGATCAAGAATGAATATGATTATTCTAATGACTCCCTTTAGCGTTTATTGAATCAGAGGGAAGTGCTTAATGGGGTTCAAACTGCAAAAAGAAAAAAAAAAAGCTAGAGAAAACTGTCAGCCCTGACACATTTCTAGTCGATGAAATTTTAAAGCGTTCCCCTCAGCCACTCATATTAATCTGCAAAACGCATAACTGAGGCTGTATTTTATTGTTGTGAGATCTTCTCTATAAAGAACTGGAGGAAATGCAAACAGCACCAGTTTCTTTTATTAAGCTTTCACTTAATTTGCCAATGACTTTAAAAAAAAGATTCAAATGAAGCATCAATAAAGCCCTGCACTGAACACGGCGTGAGTTATAGCTTAAAAAACGTAAAAAAGTTAGAGGCCATTTCATTTGTGATGTTAAGCTGTTGCTCGGGCAAAAATGTACGCTACTCAGTAATCTTTGATGCTGTCTCGCTTAAACATTTTTGTAATGTAAATGGATCATATGTAAAATGCAGGTGGTGCTCTCATTTTTTAGACCCAGCTTCATTCACATGCAGAGAAAACAAACAAAAAAAAAAATTGGTAATCTTTTCTCTATTTGTTTTCTCTGTAAACACAGAAACCCTCAGCTGGTTGGAAAACCTGTTTGATGTTTGTGGTCTTTGAATGTGTAGACTTGGCAGACATGCTTTCACTTTGGTGTTGCAATCCTGTTACCAACTCTGTTTTTGTATTTGCTCGTGGGGATATGGTTCCTTGCTTCTGTGGCCTTGAATTACAATCATTTCCTGTGGGTTCTGGAGCAGGAGGAGGCAATGATGTTAAGGAAAATAATAAATATAAGAATATATTCACAAACAGGCTTTGTTTGGATGCTCTGATTTATCTTACACTGTGATAACATTGTGTGTCCTGTGATTACATGACATCAATCCTCATTGCAGGCAAGCTATAATCTGTTACGAGAAAAAAAAAAACAGACGACGCTGTAAATTTGAATTTGTTTATACTCAGTTTCATGATGAATCTGGCTAACCAGTGAGCACCGAATTTGCTCATGCAGATGTTTCTCAACACTTATCCACCTCAAAAATCCCTACATTATTAGGCAGACATGATGGAAGGGTAATTGTTTATTTAACTGATGAGAAAAACTAGGAAAAGATGTCAGGAAATTCTCACACCAATGTCTGACTGGAAAAAACGACAGAAATACAAACCATTTCTCGGATTGGTGAGTCAGTCATTTGTTCCTGATCCATCCTGTAACAGTCTAATTCTTGGCAGGATCCCTGGAGTTTAATCCTTCCATGAAGAGAAACAGTTTTGACTGAGAAAACCTCAGGCTAATGTTTGAAAGGGAGATTGTGCAACAGTGGACTTCTGATTGCAAAATATCCCATTTTGATTAATTCTGATCCACAAGTCTGCATTTCTGTGGATTTATGTTGATAGCAGTAATTATCCAGCTTTTATAAAGAGGTGTGATATGACAGCTAATAACTGCAGCTCAATATAATCATGACACCATTCAGAGATTCATCTTTAAACTCCTGAAAGGTTTTCACACGATAAACTGTTTTTCAGTATAAACCATATACATTTAATGCAAATTCTGATTTTCTTATTATTTCTAATTAAGTTAATTTTATGTAAACCCTTCAGTTTAAAAGTTGATGTCATTTCTTTGTACAAACTTTTACAGTGTTTCCCATTACACGGTTAACAGCAGAAATATTACACTGTTCCAAGCTAGCTGTTAGCTTGTCACAGTGTTCAGAACTCTATGTAAACTGAGGTTGTTCAAAGAACCATCTACAGCTGGTGAAACAGTTGTTCATAAACATTAAACAAACTCAATATTGACTGTACATAAAAACTAGAAACTTTCAAAAAGTTAATCTAATCTGTTGTCACATAATCTGGTTGAATGTACAAAACAGTGTAAACAAACTTGTTATAATGTAAATGAAGACACAAGGACAACTTAATGAAAAGCTGAAAAAAGGTATTTTGTGAAGACTTCTATGTGCATATTATGGTAAATCATGGTAAACATTAATTTTCTCTGCCCGTTGCAATTTCATAACCAAAAGCTGCTCTATAATGTCAAAATAAAATCTGAATGGCTTCATTTGACCTGCAGAACTTTTTCTTTATCTCTTAAGGTATGAAAACATGATGCTGAAATTAGTGCAATAAAGGATCTACAGAATTTATTGAACAATGTTAAAACTTGTTATAATATATATATATATATATATATATATATATATATATATATATATTTTTTTTTTTACTTAAAGAGTCCCTTCCATTAAAAATGTTTTTTCTGAGGTTTCTGTTGAATATTTTAGCTCCACAGGTGTTCTTACCTTCATACTGGGTGTGAAAACAGGTCAACAACTTCTCTTTCAGTTTTTATCTCTCAAACTACACAGGTGGCGATAACTCCCGAGTTCTCCCGAGTCCGAACGACCTGTATCTGTTTCATCACAACTCCTTTGTTAGTTAGTTTTCAGCAGCTCCCGCAGTTGAAACCACACCTAGCATGCTGCTAGCTAAAAGCTGTTAGCATAAGACGTATCAAACAGGAAGACGCGATGTCTGACGTTGCCATGTGCAGCGGGGCAGGAAACAGTATACCTTGCTCTCATAGGCTAGTTTGTTAGCCAATCAGAGTCCAGCAAATTCGAATAATGAATATGAACGAGCTGCTGATGAAGCAGCCTGACGGAAGGAGCCGGAACCATTGAAATTTTAACGCAGACAGATTGAAAGGTCTGTTAATCGGTGTTTCCTGACATTTTTAGATATAAAATGTTTCATATTACTGGTTAATACTTAAGAAATAACCACAAAGTCCTGAAATTTGTATGAAATGGCCTCTTTAAGAAGGCCTTGTCTATAGAACAGACTGAGGGAGCAGAAGATCATCACAGATTATTTTAGGACCGTTAACATAACAGAGACTTTAATGGCCGTTGCTTCTTTACCACATATTTCTGTGTGAAGAATCAGTCTGACAAGAAAATCTCAGCCAATTAAATCTAATATAATTTTATAGATTAACGAAAAATACAAGACAATTACAAAGATAAAAATGCTTGATAAAATCTGATTACAAGCAGCAGATTTTCAGAACTCTTTAGAGCTGGGAGTTTGACTCGTAGATTATCTTTGATGTTTGATAACCAAAGCGTAATTATCTCATGAAATAAGGGGAAAACGATGAAAAGCTGCATTATAATTTAATCTGTGAAAAGTGATCGCACTGCTTTCCTCACTCACGGAGGTTATCCGGATAGAAAAGGGAGACTCAATTTCAGCTGAGTAGTCACAGCCACCTTTATCTTTCGCCTCGGGTGAATCAGAGTCCCAGGAGAGCCTCTCCTTCGCCGGCAGCCATGGGTCCTGCCATTGCTCATTAATTAACCTTTGCTGCTGCTGCCAGCAGTCAGAGAGCAGCCTGAAATTCTGGAGAAGAGTAATCATCGATACTACGCAGGCTGTTTGTGCTGGAGAATTAGCTCGCTAATCGAGAGCAACACAATCATTGTTAAGAGTTTGAAAACTTGAATTTCAAAATGATTCCTGACTTAATGATGTCACCAGGGAAAACTGGAGGTGACTCCTGTGATATTGTGGCACCGCTCTCTTATATTTAGTTCTCTTGACTGTGGTAAACAATCTATCGTTGAGCCTCGGATCCCTTTGATAAAACGTACCTGCTGGAAGCGCCACCGTTCTCGGATCCAGGGAGGTGAGGATCCCGGGAATGGCTGTTAATAGAAGCTGACTTGCAAGGAAATATGGTGCGTTGTCAATTTGCAGCTGGTGGCGAGTCATTTCTGTAGTGAAAATTGGATCTTCCGTGCCGATAAAACCCAGCAGCTGCTGCTAATGAAGCCCAGTCTGGGTTTTGTAACGCAGGGAAATAAGACCGGATAAGGCGTTTTGGAATTTCACTTCAGGCCATTTTTTTTCCCCCACCAGTTTATCAAGATACATCCAGTAATGCTGAAGTCTCTCTGCTGCTAATCATTTGGGCTTTTAAGATGTTTTATAAACAAAACAGTTTTGTATAACAGCCCAGATGGACTGAAGAAATCAAGTTTTATGTTCTCTGTGGAGGGATTCCATTTAAATTCCACTTGTTTATTTTACAAACCGATTCATTCTGCTCCCAAAAGCACAGATTTCCTTCGACTGTTCATCTGACTGAAAGTCAAATTAAAGCCTGAATTTTTCCAGCTGAGCAGTATGACAGGACTGGAAACGGCCACAGCCTTTTCTGTTGAAAATTTTCTGACTTTGCAGGTCTGACCATTCAGCATAAACCAATATCCTGTCGGCTCAACCCGTCACTCTTGACATTTTTTGTTAATCCTCTTTCCTGTTGTGCATATGAGACGAGCTTGCAGAAAGTGAGGCATGGCAGGATGACTGTGTGTCCTCTCTTTGTTAGATTTCAACCACTGCTGTACAAGAAACAAAGTCTGGTCGATGATTTAGCTGTTGTCAGACTAAAGTGGATTAATCAGGTCTGTTATGAAAGAATAAGCCATTATTTGAAGTTTAACAAGTTCCTTCTACATGTTAGATCTTTGGAAATGGTGTTCTGTGGAAAGGTAATGAACCATTTTAATTTTATTTGTGGTGGATAGACCTTTCATTGACCTCAACGTATTAGCTCCAACCAGACTGACAAGCTAACAGCTAGATCAAGTGAAGCGGGTACCAAAGTGGATTATGTCTTAAATCAACTCCAACCCCCAAATTTTCAGAGCAGTTCACATAAATGTCATTTTATATGATGAATTCAGGTCAGAGCTTGTTTTTATTTGTTGTTATCAGATTGTTATTAGTAATCAGGGTGATTTCACTCACCTGTGTGTCTCTCTGCTGCTCATTGTCATCACCCTACAGTGTGACTGCTGTCAGATGTCTGATCACTTGCCTACTCCCACACTACGAGTACCAACGTTTTGCCATTCACCGACTCGTAGTGTTGCCTGAACCTTCATGGATTATTCTTGCTGAGCTGTCTGGTCCCATGGTGGATATTCATAAATTGACATGTTCATCTCTTCGGCTCACGGAGGTGTTGACACATGAACGTTTTGGATTTGGATTCTGGATTTAAAGAAAGAAGTGGATTTATGTATTTTGTAGGGATGCACAATAACTATTGGGGTTGATAGTTGTCGTGCATCCCTAGTATTCTGCTAACTGCTAACCTGTCTTTGTCCCTAAAGTGATCATACTAACCCGTTTGTCCCTAACATACTTGCCTGTTCTCCAAGTGTTCTCGCATCCTGTGCATTCCATTTCCTGACCCTGAAAGACAATAAGAATACACCTACCATCATCTTCACTTCCATCTCCCCACTCGACAAGAAAAGGTTACAAATGATTAAAATAATTCTCAGTGCGTTCCTGACTTCCACGGGTGCCGACGTCTTTCTTCTTTGTCACAGAAGACAAACTGTTACCATTAAGACTTCCACCATTAAACAATTCATAACTTAAACTCTTTTTATTTTATTAAACTTTCTATACCCAGTCCTGTTGTACCTCTGTGCATTCCAGTCTGAATAGAACAGAAACATTATATTTTATGAACTTTTACATTTCTGTCAATTTCCCGTTACAGAGACTTTGGGATAGAATATGTTGGTTTCAAAAACAACAACTAACAGTGGCCTAGCTGCAGCTTGAGGTACCAAACTATAATATTTCTGTAGAAATTATCATGTGGTTTAACACTGAAGTGCAGAACTGAAAACATTTAGGGACATTTTTGGAGGTTGTTTTAAAGATGGCAGCAACTTGCTTTGATCTTCACCCTGCTCAGACCAGCTTGTTCAGCATCTACAGTTCTACAGTCTAAATAGCAAAAAAAAAAGTGAAATGATCTGCCAATACAGCAAAAAAATACAATCTAGGACAGTTCTCTAAATCCTAATGAGAAAAAGAATTGTTTCACTTGTTCACAATCTGCTCTTGTGGTAAATTATTCTCAAAACAAGATCAATAATGATGACTTGTTATAACACGAGTCTTGGTAAGAGATCAGGAGTTTTTGCAATGTAACCTGTCAGTTCAGTCAGAACTGAGCTTGTTCAAAGACTTGAGCTAACGTATTAATTGCTCATAAATCTTCCACAAAACTTCATTTTAAAAGATCTGAACCATTAATTTAAGCCAATGGATGGATCATATTTTTATTCTGAGGTGTAGGACTGATTCCAGCTGGCTGACAGACAGACGGACAGACTGACAGGGCAGAGGCTCTTTTCTTGGATGACACACTAAGTACTCCTTCATTACAGGGACCGAGAAACCATAACCTGGCTGTCAGGCGTCTGCTGTGACCACCGCTTTCCTGAACCGTGTCTTGGCAGGTCATGTCTGCCAGAGGGATTATTTTCGTGTTTTATGTTACATACAAAAGAACTGATGCTAGAGAAATGGAGGGGGGAGGGGATGAATGTATGACTGTGTCTTTGTAGGGAGCGTCCCGTCCATCCTAATTACATCATGTACGAGTCATTGATCTCTAATTAGTAGAATTTATGAATTGCAGAGGATTAAGTGTCCTTATAACATTGGTCACAGCATACTTTGGTAATGACAGTACAGCAGTGGCTTAGTGCAGGAAATAAAACAACTGATGCAGGATCCTGCTCCTCTTCCTCACTTGCATGTTCTCATCTCGCAGACTTTTAATGGAGCAGAAATGAAAATCTGCCTCCCACAACTGGCAGAAGATGTGACTGAGTGCTTCACAGATAAGTCACACACACACACGCCCTCCTATAACTGTCCCACCCACATCAGGGATCAGTCTAACAACACAAACCAGACAAGGTTTGTACCCTTTTTGTTGTGCCCCTGTTTTTTTCCTTTTTCCCCTTCTAGAGGTCTTTACTATGGCTTGCACTGTCACTTTTGGCTCTTTGTGGCTTCTGACAACAGCAGTTTTATTTTTAAAAGAGACATCTTGACACGGACAGGCAGCGAGGAGCAGAGAGACGGTCATCAGCTTCCACTCGTCCCCCGCGATTTTTTAGCTACATCGAATGCCAGATGGCCAGATCCTTCGTTCATATGGTTAAGTTCCTCAGAGATCACCGTTCTTCACTGAAAAAAAAACATATATATTTATTCAGTAACATGCTGCACTGCGAATTACTGTTAGTCTGGAGAGAACAATTTCCAAGTGCTTTTAAAACTCAAAAGAATCAGAACTGGTGCTTTATAGTTCTTAATAGTAGAAATAATATACATATTTACCTAAAACCTCCTTGAAAGAAGTGATAATAAGTGTTAAGATGATAATTGTTTACAGGTCACCAATTATCTGTTCTCTAACAGGATGAAATGACTGACAGGGTCATCCTGTCTATAGAACTGTGCATTCAGCTCATGGATCGGAGGAAGCATCACGAGTAGATAAAATCTGTTTGGAAATTTGACTGGGAGCAAATTAAATGTAAAGCTCAGCCTGGATTTTTCTTTTGGAGACGCAGCACAGGTGAGTTATTTAAAAAGCACAGGATAGATGTAAGACAGCATGTTTCAACCTCTATGTCTTTTTGTGTCTGTAGCATTAAAACCTGTGGGTATCATCTCATTTTTAAAGCATGTTAACGGTTTTGTCTTTGGATTATGTTCTGGAACACAACATGTCGTATCGCGGTGCAGCCTCCTGCCAGATTTTTATTGCTAATGCACTAATCAACATCTGGCAGGCTGAAGCTCAGCAAAGCATCAACAAAGGTGAGGAAGAAGAAGAAGAGCACAGTAAGCCAGTGAGCGTGAACGTCAACAATACAGCTGTAGAATTACAGACTCGCGTGCCTCTGCCAACCAGAGACTCCACAGTTTTACACTCCTGTCCAGACTCATTTAATCAATGTACTGAAGACTGAAAGAATTTTGGGTTCCCTGAATCTGACAAACGTAAAATACAATAATCAGTTAACTTTAAAAGATGAAGTGAGGAATCGTGTTTCTCAAAACTTCTAATGACACAAATTTACATTTAATTCTAAATTGGGGGCATGTTCTTTTAGTTTAATCTGTAAATGTTTAACACACACAACAAAAGAGCGTATAAATTCTTTTGATGCTGACTGATCATTGAGTTGTCAGAAACCATCTCGAAGATGCGACAAAAAAGAAGCTAATTTTATCTTTTCAGCAGCATTCAGTAAATGGGTTATGATTAAATGCACTTTATTCATCATAAAAGTCACTGTGAAAAATGTAAGCTTATAAATCTCATCTATGGGGATAAAAGCGGTCTAACTTTGAATCTTATTCATTTCAGTGCAGGATTTGTTTTATATAAAACTGATTTATTGCTGCAGATGTTTGAGTGGCTACACACTTCAAGGAAATATCTAATTCTTACAGGTGACAAAGACACAATGAGTCACATGACCTTAACTGCTTCTACTCATGTCTGTTGCTTAAGTCATCTTCACCAATCAGCTTCAGTTTTAAACAGAACACATTTGGAGGAAATCCATTCAACCAAACCTAAAGCTTCTTTTTGAGATGTTAGATAAAGTCAGTGGAATGATGTGATAATTCAAAGATACATCTGTGCAGTAAACAGAATGTCTTTTGCTCTTATTTGCCCCAAATGGCCGATGTACCAACTGTATACTATTGTTGTGCTGGCAGCAGATGCACTGATGTTCCCTTTGTGTGTATTCAACTCTGCCTCACTGGAAAAGGTACTTGATATTTTCTTTTCCCCTCGACAACCTATAATAAATGTTTACAACCTGGACACATTTATGAAGTTAAAGATACACTCTGTCTTAAAGCCACTGTGCCACAGATGCAAGAAAACAACACCTACAGTGGGGCAAAAAAGTATTTAGTCAGCCACCAATTGTGTAAGTTCTCCCACTTAAAAAGATCAGAGAGGCCTGTAATTTTCATCATAGGTATACCTCAACTATGAGAGACAAAATGAGGAAAAAAAATCCAGAAAATCACATTGTCTGATTTTTAAAGAATTTATTTGCAAATTATGGTGGAAAATAAGTATTTGGTCAATAACAAAAGTTAATCTCAATACTTTGTTATATAGCCTTTGTTGGCAATGACAGAGGTCAAACGTTTTCTGTAAGTCTTCACAAGGTTTTCACACACTGTTGCTGGTATTTTGGCCCATTCCTCCATGCAGATCTCCTCTAGAGCAGTGATGTTTTGGGGCTGACGCTGGGCAACACGGACTTTCAACTCCCTCCAGAGATTTTCTATGGGGTTGAGATCTGGAGACTGGCTAGGCCACTCCAGGACCTTGAAATGCTTCTTACGAAGCCACTCCTTCGTTGCCCGGGCGGTGTGTTTGGGATCATTGTCATGCTGAAAGACCCAGCCACGTCTCATTTTCAATGCCCTTGCTGATGGAAGGAGGTTTTCACTCAAAATCTTACGATACATGGCCCCATTCATTCTTTCCTTTACACGGATCAGTCGTCCTGGTCCCCTTGCAGAAAAACAGCCCCAAAGCATGATGTTTCCACCCCCATGCTTTACAGTAGGTATGGTGTTCTTTGGATCCAACTCAGCATTCTTTCCCCTCCAAACACGACAAGTTGAGTTTCTACCAAAAAGTTCTATTTTGGTTTCATCTGACCATATGATGTTCTCCCAATCCTCTTCTGGATCATCCAAATTCTCTCTAGCAAACCGCAGACGGGCCTGGACGTGTCCTGGCTTCAGCAGGGGGACACGTCTGGCACTGCAGGATTTGAGTCCCTGGCGGCGTAGTGTGTTACTGATGGTAGCCTTTGTTACTTTGGTCCCAGCTCTCTGCAGGTCATTCACTAGGTCCCTCCGTGTGGTTCTGGGATTTTTGCTCACCGTTCTTGTGATCATTTTGACCCCACGGGGTGAGATCTTGCGTGGAGCCCCAGATCGAGGGAGATTATCAGTGGTCTTGTATGTCTTCCATTTTCTAATAATTGCTCCCACAGTTGATTTCTTCACACCAAGCTGCTTACCTATTGCAGATTCAGTCTTCCCAGCCTGGTGAAGGTCTACAATTTTGTTTCTGGTGTCCTTTGACAGCTCTTTGGTCTTGGCCATAGTGGAGTTTGGAGCGTGACTGTTTGAGGTTGTGGACAGGTGTCTTTTATACTGATAACGAGTTCACACAGGTGCCATTAATACAGGTAAGGAGTGGAGGACCGAGGAGCCTCTTAAAGAAGTTACAGGTCTGTGAAAGCCAGAAATCTTACTTGTTTGTAGGTGACCAAATACTTATTTTCCACCATAATTTGCAAATAAATTCTTTAAAAATCAGACAATGTGATTTTCTGGATTTTTTTTCCTCATTTTGTCTCTCATAGTTGAGGTATACCTATGATGAAAATTACAGGCCTCTCTGATCTTTTTAAGTGGGAGAACTTACACAATTGGTGGCTGACTAAATACTTTTTTGCCCCACTGTAACCTAGTTTAGAGGCTGTGCAGAACAAACATTCAACAATAATTTATTGAAAACAAACCCCTCAAATTTATTTTGAAGTTGGTTCCTAACAGGTGCTCTCCTAATTCTCAAATCAGGGCAGCAGTTTCAACTAAACGTTATCAAGCTGGGACATTCTCCTCTGTCACAGTAAAGTGTACTTTAATAATTCATCCCACCTGACAAACTGCCCCTGTTTCCTGGAGTTCCTGCAACAGATTTTTAGGAACATAAGACTTTCAGAGAGGTGACGCGGCCTCCTGGAGTGTTTACTTATTGTCATCTGTGTCCTTTTGCAAACAGTCCTCGACAGGTTTTGATTTGACTTGAAGGCGAGGAATGATGACATTACTTTAATAACTATTGGTGGTCACAGTGGCTTTGCTCCTGAGCGTTTACTATAATGGGAATGATGTGTAGATGGTTTCCCTCTGGCTGGGCTGCCTCATTAAATGGCTGGAAAAGAGTGACTGGCTGCAGGGTTGATGCATTATTGATGAGAGAGCCTGATTAATTGAAAATATCCTCCACACCAGGGGGAGGGTGTGTAGAGAGTGGGCTCAAGTGTATGTGTGTGTGTGACTGGAGTAAGTGGCTTCATTTGGTGAGAACAACTTAATCAGTCCTTGCTCGGAAGAGTTTTTTTTTTATTATTATTGGTATTCTGCTCAGCCACTCACTGCTAAACATTTGCTGTATGTGCAATCAAAAAAAAAAACCCACAAATGATATTGTCTTTATAAGCAGCGTACAGGTGGGATCTGAAATAATCTGCAGAATAAAAGCAGATATTTGTGTCGAGAGACTGAAGAGTAGTGTTCAGCTCCCTCGACGTTGGTCGTCACGCACCTGCGTTGGAGCCTGAGTGGTATAAATAAAAGATGAAGATGTCAGGAGATGAGCAACAAGACGAAAATGAATTAGCAAAAAGTAATCGCTTGCTAACAACACCAAAGAGGGTTTTACAAGCTGTGTTTCAACACGGGGGCCGGATCGGATGATGAAGCTGGAGTCGTTTCTCCTTCCTCAGATGAGACAACTTAATCGCACAGACGGGAAGTAATGGCACATTTGGGTGTTGGCTCATTTTGTCAATTATTTCTAAGTTAATGACCAGAAAAGCGTTCTTCTGACAGTCTACAAACACAAATAAACTGAAATAAATGTCACAATGACTATGATAATTAAAAACTCATTTTTTTCCCTTAAAAAACAAACTTTCCTGAACAAATACACACTCATAATAATAAACAACCCTCCATATACCACTATGCAAGACTGAAATACATTCTGATTCAAACAATAGCTCTGCTTGTTTAAACCAGTTTGGTTTTTGAGGTAGTTTTGGTGAGTCACATGGTTTATATCAACAGTCTATGATCACATGGGATAAAACAGCAATTTCTGTGACTGAGGTCAACAGCAAAACAAATTACAGCCATCTTAAAAACATGCCACCCAAAACAAAAATAAAAATCAATTTTAGTTCAGATTATTCAGCAGGATATTAAAATAATTTGACAGGAAATGAGGACTAATGTTTGTCTGTTGTGAATGCGGTTTCTGTTGAGCTGTCGGATTTCTGTCAACTATTCAAGTGTTTTAACTCTTCCATTTTGAGCCCAGCTAAAACCTTCATGAAGCAATGTTTTATTCCCACTCAGCCTTAAAATTTTGAAATCTATATACTTAATGTCTATGTCTTTAGTAGCCTCTTTTACAGGGAGGCTGTGGGCAAAATTAAGCTCTAATATCTCTGTCTGTTTATCTAAATAAATAAAAAAACCAGACCCCAGAAAGGAACCCAATCCCAACGCCTCCTAGAGGCTTCTGACTTAAAATAAAATAAAAACTTGGACACATTTTTTCAGGTTTTGACTCATATTTATTCATTTAATTCTTATTTTGCTTTTGTATCTAATATATATTTTCTCCATGCAAGTTTTAGTTGTAATTAGATGGTTCATGTTAAAATATATATTTTTGTATAAGGGAGACCAGGTGGAACTTTCAGTCCTGGCTCTCTAGTGTGCAGACTCTGGTTCCACAAACAACATGGCAGCGCTGGTAAATGGGATTTTGTTGGTTCACTTTTCAGTAGCAGATGTCTGTCTTTTTCTAAAAATGTGCTGCAACTAAGAATGTTTTTGCTAATAGCTAAAACAAAAAATGTATAAAGCACTACAAAATATCTCATTTTATAATAAAATAAGATGTTCTTTGTGGCTTCTGGTGCAAAGTTACCATTAAGTTGCGTGATCCTTTAGAATGTGAGTCAGTAAATAAAATTAAAAAAGCCTCATCGAGGTTTTAAACAGCTTCAGGTTTTTGGACTTCAGTGATATTGTGTTGGCTGGTTTGGGTTGACTTTAGGGTTTGAAACTTTCCAGATAATTTGGCAGATATAAAACACCCAAGAAATGGGGAACTATAAATCAGTCTGTTCTATAGTACCTAATTTGGCCTCACACTAAAAACAAAGAACATTTTCTCAATTTAAAACTTAAAAGCAATAAATGATTTGATTCAAATATTTTATAAACCAGGTTTTGTAATGTCATTAGTTCACGGCACAGAAATACTTTTCTCACATTTAGCAGGTGATTATAATAAAAAAACCTCAATGATAGAACATTTTTTAAAAGATGACTAAAATTCTTTAATAAAAAAGCAAATATTTATTCATGAACTTTTTACAAATTTTGGTATGACATTCTGCATATTATTTCCCTTTTGGCTTGTAGGAAGCACAGAGGAGTGAACTCACTTCCAGACATCACCTTGGCAACAGACTGGAACATACTTGATGTCCTTTAGGTTAAAATTCATGTAAAAGGGAATTTATTAGCTGAAGACAATAACCTTTAAGAAATCTAACCCTTCATGGTGACAGAATCTAACTAAACACAGAACACAGAGTTGAGAAAAGAATAACCAACAATGGTCTTAAAATGACATCATGAAGGGCTGCAAACAGCCAAGGCATCTCCATGGCAACAAATTAATAAAAAATGTAATGTACTGGAGTTGAACCTTGATTTCAATATGAAAAAAAGGTCATTCATTAGTCCAATGCTATCACCACCCCCATTTTCTCCTTATGTACATGTTATCCTGCATTCACAAATCAGCATTAGTAGCTACACTGACACAACAAGAGGCTCAACATCAATACTGGATCAACTTTTAATTAAAAACCCCATTAAAGTGCATGTGATGAAAAAACAACAACACATACCATATTGTCAGATTGCTTCCTGCCCTACACTGAATATACAGTCAGCACCAGAGTTTGGAAACTTTGAAGGACCACTGATTTGGTTCATGCATTAAAACTGTATGTGACACAAAGGATTTCATCAGTATGAAGCCTTTTTGACACCATGGGGCCATTTAGTGCTTTAAAACACAAACTCTCCCAGTAAGAAAGTCATGACATTTGTTTTAAGTGTAAAATCATGTCACATCAGTAAGGCTTCAGTCGAAGAAATGCATCACTTATCCATGAGGTTTGTAACAATGTAGGTCACAGCATGTGATTTGCATCAATCTGACACCAACTGGTTACCAGTGGTAACCATTTTTGACCACATGGTGTCCAATACTTATCACCCGTGTTTCATCACAACTCCTTTGTTTGTTAGTATTCTGCAGCTCCCGCAGTTGAAACCACATCTAGCATGCTGCTGCTAAAAGCTGTAGCATAAGACGTATCAAACAGGAAGAGAGAACGTCTGAGGTTGCCATGCGCAGCGAGGCAGGAAACAGTATACCTTGCTCTCATAGGCTAGTTTGTTAGCCAATCTGAGTCAAGCAAATTCAAATAAAGAATATGAACGAGCTGCTGACGAAGCCTGAAGGAACGAGCCGGAACCAGCCAAATTTTAATGCAGACAGATTGAAAGGTCTGTTAATCAGTGTTTCCTGACGTTTTTTAGTTAGAAAATGTTTCATATTACTGCTTAATACACAATAACCACAAAGTCTGGAAATTTGTTTGAAATTCCAGCAAATCAGGCACTCAGACAAAAACTGGCTTATACTCACTCTAGTGGTGGAAAGAAATACTACAAATTTGCGGCAAAATTCTAATTTCAGTATTATGCAGTACGGCAAACTTTTGAAAGTGACGAGGTTGTGATTTTGCTAATTACTATCACCTGGTTTTGTAAATATATATATATATTGGAAATATATTCTATAGAATAGCTGATAGCTTGTTGTCTGATCAAAATTAACGCCTAATTTTCCAAAATGCAGTTGTTCAAAGAGATAACATATTTCTTGTTTCTTTCCATAAAACTCTTAGGAAGGCTCCAGACCTTCCCAGCCTGCTGTGAGATGTTCTACAAAAAATGGATTTAAGAGGATATAGCCTTTGATCTGTGACACAGTACCTCCATTATCTTGTTGCTTTTCCCTTCTTTGTCAACATGCAAATTTAGTCCATTCTTCTCGATGAAGTTCCATTAGAGCTCCTAACAGAAGTCTGTCTGAAGTCATGCCAGGGGAAATTACAAGCCCTGGTGGCAGCTGCCAACATAAAAATGACTTATACATAAACCCACATTACTTTGAAATTCATAAAAGGAGATTATATTAACGACCGAGTCACTTTTTAAAATGCTTGAAGGACATTAACTTGTGTTACCTCCTAGTCTCACAAAGCAATAACTGACAAAAATAGCTAAAAACGTCTTTGCTAGATGATCTGCCAGATATCCGATTTTTTTCGGGGTGTTGAATGAATCAGGCGTCTTGAGGCAAGTAAACTACCAAAATATGTTAATGACACAGGTTTCAAATATCTAAATAACGATTTTGACTTAGGGCACTAAAATCAGCATTTTTAAAACTGCAAAGAAGCAAAAAGAAAAAAAGAAACTACAGGGTGCAAAAAAGTGTGCCATTTCTCCAAAATGTCTGGTTCTGTGGCAGTAAGTGTAGCATAATGAGTCCTGCAGCTGAGGCGGCAGTCACAAACTGTTTACATTCATGTTAGAGCTTGGAGTGTGAAGCATTTCTCAGCCCCCTCCAGATAAATGACAGTTCAACGGTACTGTGGAAACAGCAAGCTGCTCTCACTTTACTTTCATGACCTGCTGCTGTGACAGTAAGATTGTGCTAATGAAGACAACAGTTTTCACATTTTTACTTGCCATGCAGACATTTCGGGCCAGCACCTCCCACACTGATAAAGATTTTCACCAGGACAAGAATTTGTTTATCATAAAAAACAAAATAAAAACGGGAATACTGAGAAAAAAAAATGGTGGTTATGAAATTCTGTTATCTAAAAAAAACAAGCCAACATATCAAACCGCTTTGTTTTTGAAATTTAATAATAATAATAAATACATCTAAATTGTCATTATCACTCAAACTTTAAATATTAATATATTGTAGCATATTTACTGGATGTTATATCAGTGTGAATATTTTATACATTTTAGTTTATAAATAAGATTTTAGGCTTAGATTTTTAATACAATATCTCATGAATAATCACATCAACATTGTGACATTTTCAGCGT
Source organism: Pachypanchax playfairii (assembly GCA_006937955.1). Lineage (NCBI taxonomy): Eukaryota > Metazoa > Chordata > Actinopteri > Cyprinodontiformes > Aplocheilidae > Pachypanchax > Pachypanchax playfairii. The sequence continues at coordinate 1,752,616 of SSNP01000095.1, forward strand.
GATATACACAACAACAAGCAGGCTTATTGCATGGAACACTTCACAGACACAGTCTATGTTAAATAGCATCTTCAAAATAAAAAAAAAGGTCTAAATGTTTCTCATTTTTTTAAAGAACAACAAATCTGAAATCTCACTGATTGAAGCATGGATTTTCTAGAGGACTGCATGGTGGAACTGTTGATTATTCCTGTCACAGTGTGCTGTAAATGGAGGCAGGACTCGGGACTCAAGGATTATAAAAGAAATTGTGTTTTTATTAAATAAAAACAAAACGCTGACAAGGACCTTGTCCCTGTGGATGTGTGGGTTTCCTCCCACAGACCAAAAACATACATATAAGGTTAATTCTAAACTGACCTTAAGTGTGAGTGTTTCTGATTGTTTGCCTCTATGTGATGGACCAGTGACCTGTCCAGGCTTTACCCAGCCTCACACCCAGTCACCACTGGAGGCGGCATCAACTCCCCTGTGAACACAACCAAGTGGGAATAGAAAAATGGATGGAGTTACAACAGTTGTCTTTAAAAGATCTGCAGTGATATTTAATGCAATAAGCTCAAACAATCCACAGGAGACACTAATTAATTCATTTGTCTCGTTAAAAAATATTAACAGGATTTTTTTTTAGAAATAGGCTGATATCTTTGAAATTGCATGTTAGACTAATGAACTGAGGCTGAATTTATAGAAATCTACTCTGAACTCTGAGCTGATGCTGTATTTTCTGACTCATCTTGCTACTTCCTTTTTGATCTCCATGGGCTTCTGTTTGATTTAGTTTCAGTTTGTACCAATTTCTTCCAACCCCAGTTTCTATTTTTAAACCTCCACAAGACCCTTCTAATTGTAATCTGTTCCTCTTGTCTTCTGGACATTGTGTTGTTGCTGTTTCCTCAAAATTCAAAACTACAAAGTCTCAAACGGCATGTAATCCCACCTAAATTGTAATTTTTATGTGATGCATGTGCTGCTGTGCCGAGTAGCAGTCATATTGCTGCGTCATGTGCAGTTGCCTCGGCTGTTTCCTTTCAGCCTTTCTGAAGAAAAAGCTCTTCTAAAAACCCACTGATTGTGAATAATCGCTGACTCCTGGGAAAAATCAGTCAAATTCCTTTTAAACGTTTTCAACATGCTGGATGGTTTGTAACTCCTAATGGTGTTTGCTTCCCTCAGATGTTGATCTTATAAGAATTATGTGTTCATATAAATGCTCTGGGTCTGTTCTCCTCAAAGTATCTGAGGAATTGTCTTTCAATAGAAGATTTAAAAATAAGGAGGAAACTTTTTTCTACCCCCAGCAAAGTCTGGATGATCTCAGTCTATAGCACTCACTTCCTATTTAAAAAGACATCCATGTAATTGTAAAATAATGAACCTACTGTGATAAATTAGATTTATTTTAAAGTCTTGTAACCTGAAAGTTCACAATTTAGGACATTCATCTGAATATTTGCTCCAGTGCTGCGTTGGTGATATGCCCCTCACAGCTGATGTAGAACTCTGAGAGACTGAAAATGAGATTTCCTGACTTGGTGTCATCTTTGATCAAGGTTTCTCAGCCCAACTTGAACGCAATGCCAACATTTGGCAGGTGGAATGCCAGTAGCAACCCAGTTTGCTGTGTTATTTTTGATTGCTGTGCCAATTTATGGTAGACTTTCATTAGACTTATTGGCAGGGATGCTGGGTTAATATTTCATGGGGAAAGAAGAAGAAAACACCAAATGAGGTCATTTGCCATTTCAAAAACGTACTCATTAGTAGAATTCAATATTTTGCAAGCCATGGACGAATAACTTGTAGAATTATCAATAGAAACAGACAGAAATGAGTTTTTATTCTGCTGCAGTTTAAAGCAAGCATATAGTACAGTTCTCATTTGTTGAGTTCTTTGGAAAGTATATGAACAACTAATATCTTACCTGTTGTGGACAAGACTTTGAGCTGATTACTCTGATATTTAAACAACTGTTGTAACAAAAATTTTAAAGCAGGATACAAGAGTTAATATTTCAATCCAGCCAGTGATAATATTTGTTTTTCCAAACCTTGGTCTTTCAAAGATCGGAACAGCAGAAGATCATGAGCTGAGACTGTAAACAGTGTGAAACCAAAACAGACAATAAATCCAACAAGATGCAGAATTCAGTTGAAAACATTTTTTCTCCTGCAGCAAACCTCCCGTGTTTTACGTCCACCTGACTGCATCTCCTCGAGTGATTCATCTCCACCTTTCGGCCTCTCTGCTTGATGAGCGCAGTCCAGGTGTTTGTTGATCTCACCATCCACATCTGGCCAAGCAGAAGCCAAAACGCTGTGCATCACAGGCTTCAAAGACTTTTCAAAGCAAGACCTCAAACAGAATCACAACGACTTTCATCACATCTCCTGGAAACGGTGACTCTTAATTGAATTTTTCCCCCCTCAACACTTAAAAACACTCAAATCAAAAGCCTTATCAAAAACATGCCTCTCATATGAAACAACACCATGCACATCAGCGCTGATTGCATTATTAATTAAGAAGCTGGAAAATATAGAAATTTATTAAGCGCAAACATTTTAAAAGGCTCAAAAATGTGATGTTTGTGCAAAATGCTTATACTAATGTGAACTTTCAGTGATTTTTTTCACTGTCCATCACCTAATCTGCTGTGAACTTTATCCATCATTGATAGCTGACAGTCAATATGTGTCATTTTAGATCTTCAGCGTCTCCATCACAGTGTTGACAGCTTCCTCCATGTCTGACTCTTTTACACCGCCTTGTGTGAGGGTGTCAAAATAACCATTATGATGTTTGACACCTGAGCATCTTTTAGGGAACTTAAAGACTCCTAACAAATACATACTGAGAATTCAAGTAGAAATAATGACATTTTTCATTGTACATTTGAATTCCCTGAATTTTTTTAAATTTGAAAGTTATTTCTACTGCAAATTATTATACATTTTTTGCAGTTAAAGTGATAATAGACCAATAAACTGTAACCAAAATAGAAGTCACTGATGGTCTGAAAAGCTTTAATTATCCTGCATCAATGTAACTCTGTGGAAAAATTGTGTTTAGGGTTCACGCTCATGACATAAAGAAATTAATATGATGAGAAATCACTTGAATGAGTGCGTTTTGAAAATATTAATTATTTAAAAGATATTTGCAACCCATAAAACAAAAAAAAATCAAAAAAGTTTGAAAATGACTGTTTCTCTGAGAGAAATACATTTAAAAAACAGGGAAAAAATGTCATTTAAGATTTTATGTCATTAAGATGGACTTCTTAGTAACTGTTTGGGTTCATTGGGCTTCATTGATACATAGAACTGAGTATTATCAGCTTAATAATGGAAATTTATCCCATTGTTTCTAATAATTTACATAACAGAACTCCATGACTGACTCTGGTGCATGAAGAAGATTCATTATTTACACAAACAAACAGAAATCTGTCAGATAAATATAATTCAAACCAGTTTAGTGCAGTTTCCTGAATCCTGATATCATATACAAGCATCTTTAATAGGATCTTATTATCTATAGTATCAAACGCAGCACTGAGATCTAACAGAACAAGTACAGACACAAGTCCACTGTCTGAAGCAATGAGAATATTAATAGAAACTTTGACCCCAACAAATCCCAATGAAACCTTTAGATTATTACCGTGTTAATGCTCAGAAATGATCATGAACTTGACTGGAAGTAGTTCAATGTGAGCATAATGAAAACAATTCTGTATGCCGGCACATTTAAGTAGGAACAAACAGTGTCACATCAGAAAGTGGTGAAGTTTTCCTCTTAAATCAGTTGCAAGAAACTATTAAAATGTTCAATTTTTAAAATGGGAAAAATGAAAAAGTTTATTTCGTTCAGATGTTCTTTTAGTTTGTTTGTGTACTGAATTTTTTTTATTAATCCATGTACTACAGACTCAGAGGTTTTACAATAAATTGCCTCTGACAAGAAACAATCTTAACAAACAGCCTTGTATGTGTCTGATAAAAACCAGAGCAGACCAAACTACAATAAGGAGGAACAACAAACCTTAATAATGATGATGTTGTCTGGTTTTATTAGTGATGAGCTGTTTGCTAAACTTTTAATAAATAAGCCATTTAGCTCCTGGTAGAAAAGTGTGATATTCACATTTACATTCTGGATGAGGATCTCTACAGAGAAGATGTGAATAAATTGAAAGCAATATGTGTTGAGGGCATTTTATAAAAGGTTGACAGTGAGTAGTGTTTATCCAAAAGTGGCTTCTTTTTTTCTTCTACCCTTAAACTCTTTCTGATTTGAGATGCAGAGCCAAAAAGTGAGATCAAAGCAGCCCATCTCATCTCTTACTGTTTTTGATGATGTATGTAGGCCACATGTTGCCACAGCTTTCACAGAGCTTCAGTTTTGTGGCACCGTGGTGATAAAAAATTGGCAGATGAAAATGTAGATGATTACAGCTTGATAATAGGATGAGCCCAAACACGAGCCACATCTCATTTTCCTCCCTCGTATGATCAAAGTTGTCAGTGCATTTTAAACAGGTGCGCAGTTCAGAAAATAAATGGGGATCTGATCTTCCTCACACAGTGTGAATCATGCCGAGTTCAGAACAATTACAAAATTAATCAAATCAGTGTGCAAAGGAATAATTTCCTTTTAATCGCCTAATTTTCTTTGAAGCACATTCAGGTTTTTGCCTGGTGCAGAAATCAGACCCAAAAGGTTTTCTTATGAAAAACATTAAGTATTAAGACAAAACTAATGACTCTATTAGAAGCTGAATAATGTTAATTGTTACACTGACTGCTTAAGAGTGATTCAGTGATTCTAATGCTATAAGAAAAACAAGGGACTTTATGACAGTAACTCAGGTTTTAATATGAGTCAACTGTTTTTATGCTCATGTAGGCTCAATGGAGACACTGTCCCAAACTGTTTACCAACTTTCTGCTCCATTTTAACCCTCACTTGAACCCCTTCAGTTGGGGCGAAAGGCCATTCCCTACCAGTAGTTTATAATCCACGTTTTCTCAGTGTGGATTATAAACTGGAGAAGCAACAGCTCCACGTAACCCAGCACAGGAACAAGTGGATCAATGGATGATTCTCTTTGCTCATGCAGTTCAACGCTGCATTTAGGAGCAGCCACAACAGGCACCATCTACCTTATGGCATCAGCTCCATACTGCTACATCATGGCAGCCTGGAACCCATCTGGTCTTTATCTCCCCTACCACCCTTAAATTATGGAAGAACACTTCTGAGGGCGGTAAATGAAGATCTCATAGTCTGGGTCATTTGTTACAAATTCCTAGACCATTAGGTTCTTAGGCATCTTCGCTCACCAGCTGAACCAATTCACCACCAGATAATGATTGGTTGGCAGCTTAGCTCCTTGCTTGATCCGAAAGTCCAAAACACATCCAACTCACAACAGGATGTCTTAGGAAACATCTGCAACACCTAGTGTCCTGGTAGACTGTGCACTTACGGACACCCTTATGCTTGAACATCAAGATTGACATAAATAAGCACAATGTTTTGTTATTAGACTTTGTGTTAACCTATGATGTCCATGGCAAAAAGCTAGCTCTACCAAATTACACCTCTTAAAAATGCAATATGTAAAATAAACTCCACAATGACATTCAACGCGCAGATTCCACAGCCACAAGACAACAAGGCCTGCAGCAGTCACCCCGCATGTGCTCCAATGCCGTGGAAATTCCTCACTTAAACCCCTCTGGCCTCCAATCCTCTCTGGTTGTTGCTCCCCCGAGAAGGACAACAAAAATTACGGCACTCCAAAGCAGCAGGTCGCCCGCCGACTCCGCCACCCTCCACTTTACCAGCCTTGCTATTACGGACTATTTACCATATAGGCAACCGGCAGTGGTACCTGCTACCCTGCCTGCTATTGGCTGGTAGATGTAAATAAAATGCCAATGTTGTGTGGTCAGAATAAATATTTTGTTACATTTTACAAATATTTTTTAAAGGAAATACCGTACTTTCATTCTGCACTCCTCTAAATGGCCGTGGAGGCATTATGTTTTTAACAATATAGCCTTTTTGAAAATGTTCCATATTCCACCTCTTAAGATTACATTGTCATTGCCTGTTATGCTTTTATCTGAACAAAGGCTTAGTGAATACCTGTTTGTACAAATAACATTCATCAGAATCTTTACTCCACTTAACAGTTAGAAAACCTGTTGATTGTTTACCTGAAAAAACTGGAAACTTATACCCCCCTTACCCACCGGCTCTTACCCAGGTGGAAGTTCCATAAGCCTGGTAAAACAATCCATGCTGCATGATGAGGTGACTCTGACAACATTTAATCAATATCTTTCCACCTCCCAGACCAGCTCGAGAGCCCTCCTGTGGGTTTAAGATGATCTTTTTAGCTCTAACACACCTGATTGAAGTTATTAAATTTCCTTCTTCATGTCAACAAGTTTTGCACTTACACTGTCTGAGCTTCACTGTGAAAACGACATCTGACATTTGATGGGCTCAGCTTTGAGGTGGCCCCTGGTAGTCAGTCTAATTCGAAGGGTGGCCAGTGCCCCCCCGGGCTACCCCTCTGGACACGCCCCTGAGGCCTGTTAACAACATGCTCATCCAAAACTAAGCAATTTGAAGCATTGGAACATCAACAACCTACAGGATAGTAGCTCTCAAGGACTGAAGTTTGACGTCTCAGTCCCAGACTAACTCATACCCTCGAGTACATGAATGTCAGTATTCTTCAGACCAGCACTTGTTGCAGGTGTTGATTCCTCAGGGGGGTGTTCCCCCGTAACTTGATATGGCTTGACTTGGTCAGGTGTTCTTCCACAAGCGTCTCTCCCAAGCCCAGCCCAAGAACGAAATCCCAGTGTGATCCTTTTAGGATATATATATTTTTTAACCTGGATACATAGTCTGTGCAGTACTTTGTCTGGCCCCTCACTCAGAACCCATTTTCAGATGAAGACCCTATGATTAGAACCCTGCAGAGAACACAGCTTCTTGGTTCTTCTGGACACTTAAATACCTCAAATTTTAAACTGTATTCCATTATTTGCACAATAACAACAACACACAGCTGTGACCTGTTTATTAACTGTTGAAAACAACTCTGTCAATATACAATCCTATCTGGGATTGTTTTTAAATATCAATACCAGCATTTTGTCTAGGAAAAAAGAAAATTATGGATATCTACTTTATCCTATCCTTATCAAAATTAGCTTTCCATAGAAGTGTGAGCAAAACAAAGTGAAGGGTTCCAGCCGTAGGGAAGATGTACTGTATGTTTCTACAAGTTGTTCAATATGTTTTTTGCTCCGGTGTTGGAGAAAAAATGCTGACTGAGTCCTGAAAAAAGGCTGAACAGAAAATACAGTAAGATATATTTATATAAGTTGTTGTTTCTAAACAAACAGGTCAGACAAAGGAACAGTACCAGAGGCCAAAAACTGAACTTTTACATTGGTGGAGTAAATAATCAAGAAGAAGAAATGGGAATAAAAACAGTTAGGGAATAAATGAAATGTTAGAAGATAAAACTACCTGAAAAAAGATTTTTAGAACTGCATTAATAACTCATTGGTACAGACTTATTTGCACCATTTAATCACTTCATAAGATGCATTTTTATGATGGTTTGTGGGTAATTCTTTATTAGAAAGCAAATAACTAGTCATGTGAGATTTAATGAGATTATTTCTTTGCCATGTTCCTGGAAGGTTTCTTGTGTTTTGTTTTCTTAAAAAGATTTATCCAGGTTTACTTGTATTTTTAAGCTGCTTATTTTTTATTGCCAACACTTTTAATTTAGTTATAATAATTTCTTGGCTCCTGGTTCTTTAGTTTTCTTGTGTTTTTTTTGTTTTTTTTTACTTAAAGTAATCTCACGTATCTCATGTCTAGTTGTGATTTATCCTCCGTTGTCTTGTGTTGTTCACCTTTATCAGGTATTGTCAAATTACCTTGATTTCTTTCTGGATGTTTATGTTCCTCCCTCCATTCTTCTTGTACTATCATTGTTTTCTTTGGTTTCTGCTTTGTAGTATATTCATTTAGGCTGGTTCATGTCACATCTCTGTCTTAATGTTAGATTTTTCTGGTTCACTCAATGTGCTTCAGTCTCTCATCAACCCTCATGTCATTCACCTGTGATAGTTAATTACTCCTCATGTGTGCCACCTGTGTCCATCTCTATATATACTCTGTTTTCACTCCCTTTCTTGCTCATATGAAGTCAAGTGTGTAGATTCAGTTTAGTTTGATTGGCATTAAAACACCTGGAACCACACAGCTGCTGCCTGTTGAGTTCAACACCACAGTCCCAGCCACGCCCGTACTAGAACCTGACACTTTTAATTATTTTTATATTTATTTATTTTTTATTTCCTATAAGAATCCATCACGGGGAAATTTGGCTCTGCATTTGACCCATCCTCACCGTAAGGTGAGGAGCAGAGGGCAGTCATCTTGAACAGCGACCAGGGGGGCAGTTTTGGGGATCAGTATCTTGCCCAAGGATACTTTCACGTAGCTTGTCGGCACCAGGGATCAAACCCACTATCTTCTGCTACACTACGCCGCCTGTATATTACTGAGTTGTGCAGAAATTCATACCAAATCATGCTTCATATATACAGTATCTATATCTACAGACAAAATTAATTTATCACGTATTTCACAATATTTTACCATAACAGCAAAAACAAGTTTGGCTTATGATTCTAACTCATTTCAGGACAGTGTAATATCTAATAGACCTGCTAAAATTATCCAATAAAGCTCTCTGCCAGAAAACATGGATGTTGTTGAACCACCATTCACACTGATGTGTTCAGTAGGTGTAATTATGTTCCCGAAATGAAATAATTTACCCCGCACTTTCCGGCCAGCCGATCTGTAATTACCACTGGACCCAGGTCCTTTAATGTTTTAATCAGGCTGTGATACTGAACTGCTCGATTTGTAATTAAAAAATAAGCAGGATTTAAACATTACCATGTCAGAGGGGCAGTGCCGTCAAATACAGGAAAAAAATATTCTGATTGCCTTTTGGGGCAAAACAACGGGATTATTGGAATGAAAATCTGACCCAATGAATAAAACATTCTAATCTTAAAAAATATAGGCAAGAAGAAAATAGTCCAAACAAATTTTCATGAATTCACAAATAGATGTTTATCACTTTGGGAGGCTTTAAACAGGAGAAATGAGAAAGCTGTTCAGACAGGTTAACTCCAGGGTGCCTTGCATTTTAATAACCTCATGTTTTTCATAAAGCTTTTCTCTCTTGGTAGATTGATAATTATGTTGCAGTCATTTGATGTGTTTTTTTAACTGTAAAAGCAACAACAGGAACAGGGACACATGTGGGAATAAATGCTCTCTATTTACAGCAGCGCTGCCTATGAGACTGGCCCCAGAGTCTGTGGGAACTTTATCACCAGGGTGGTTGTTTAGGTGATAACTAAGCAGAAAACCCTCAGAGGACATCGTCTCTAAGCATCTTTGCAAGGCTTTAGTTATGTTTCCAGGCCATTTTAGTTCTTCATCATCTGTGTGTGCACAAAATTAGTCATTAAAAAGAGGCTTGCATGGGGCTCTTATTTAAAAACCATTTGATCTGTGAGGTGAGGAAGAGTCGCCGCCACTTGGAGCAGGAAATGCCGTGTAATATAAACACCTGGCAGCTCATCGTGTAGAGGTTGATGTCAATGTCAAAAGTCCGATCCAGTGACAGACGTGATTAAATATTTAAAAGTGTTGATAGTGTAACTCGAGAGTCTTCCTGTGCGACTGGGATACAGTCGCTCTAAAGAGCCCTTGTGGACAAGAGCTGTTAATTTTCATGACTCACATCTTCTCACCCGGAGATAAAACAAGTGTTCTTTACAAGATCCGCACTGCAAAAGGTTTTGCTTTTCAAGCATATTGTTCCAATTTCTTGCAACATATGCAGTTGTCAATTCGGTGACCATATGCCAATTGTTTTACAGATACACTGTATCAGCACTGCTTTATTAGCTTAGAGCCATTTAGATGATTAGTGGTCTATTTTAACATTGGCTGCATTTTTTAAGTTGGTTTTTAATCTGATCATTTTTAAAAATAATGTAAAATAAATACATGTAAACCTGGATAAACGTTCTATTAGTTAAAACTTTGTATCTTTTTTTAGTCTTGTTGTTTCCCTTGTCTCAGCAGTAGTTTTTTTTCCTGTCAATATCCTTTTCCACACTTTCTCCTGCTGATCACTCACAGCTGCTGATCATCTCTAATCAAGCACCTGGTTCTCATGTCGACAGTCTCCCTCCACAGTAGATCTAACTCTCCTTGTCAGATTCTCTCATGTTCATGCTGTTGTCATGTCTGACTTTGATTTGTTTTTGGGATCTTAGTCACATGTTTGCTGCTGCCTTTCAGGATTTGGGTTCTTCACCACAGCCATACCTGCCTGTTCATATCAATTTTATAAAAAATTCCTAAATAAACTCAGATTCTCTTTTTTAAACTGTTTGCTATATTTGGGTCTTTGAAAACTCGACAAACTCATTACAAGTCAGTCACTCTCAGGGTCTGAACATAATCTGTATTAAAAACATCTTGCATTATTTTTTATAATATCCATTTTCATCTAATTGGGATATATTTTTAGAGTTGTTTGGATTGTGTGAAAGGGGCCTAAACACAAACCTAATAGGCTACAAAATGGTTTTATTCAAGTAAATAAGTGGCTGGCAGGTGTTGTGACATTTTTCTTTTGTCAGCCTGAGAAAATGTAAACACTTTTTTTTTTTCTCCACATTCTCCTCCCAGCAGTGTTGAACGAAACCAGCATGTTCCCTTCATCAGGGGCCAAATTTGTTCATCTGAAACAATGGTTCAGTCGACAGAACATTGTGGATGCAAACCTCCGTAAATCACAATGCATGTTTTATTTAAATGCACTTCTTTGCAGTTTTGAAGCTCTGACAGGGAAACTGTTGATGGAACAGCGCCAGTTCAGCACTGCGTCTCCACAGCTGAGTTCAACAACCCAAACTTTTACTGCCATTTGTCAAATTATAAATCATCCCAAGTTGCTTTCACTAACTGGTTTCTCTCTGTCAGTTTGAGTAGATGAAGCTAAGAAATCATAGCTGGACGGTTCATCCAATCACCTGCCAAGTATTTCTTAAAAGAGTCTGTTCTATCAAATACAGTCTCCAACAGCAACCTTCCAGATGGTTTTCTGCAATTCGCCATCTGGCAGTTCAGGTTATAATAAATAAATGTTATTTCTTTGGCATGAGAAACTGAATTAAACCTGATAAAAACAATTTAATGGCAACTTTGAGATAAACAGACAAGAATGAGCCTTTTTCAAAACAAAAGTGTTTTTAATCTCATTTATTGGATTATACTGAAAACTCTGGGGACTTTTCCAGAACTGTAGCTTTATATAATAGTTTAAAGAGAGGAAATGTTATTTAGTTGCAATAAAAACAAGAGCTGATCTTTTATGTTGCTTTTTCTGAACTGACTGTAATTTTATTTGAGTCGTCGTGGTCCAGAGATAAGGATGGAGTGAGAATTAATCAAAAGGAAAAGGCTAAATTACTCCATTCTTTGTGATTATCTGCGGCACAATTTCAATGCTTGGAGCTCAAATTACAACATGATGACTTTCATTGTGTTTTTTAAGCCAAAGTTTTAAGATCTGCCCTCAATTTTTGTCTTATAGGAACACCATCTCACGGGCACAAGAATTTTACTGCCATCAGTTGGTATAAAACTTTCTTTAAGGCATCTGAAATACAACTTAGTCCTGATACAGAATAATCAATAATTTTGTGTGGTGGGTCGGGCAACAACAAGAAAAGGTGAAACAAATGAATCCAAAGTAGAAAAAGTAAACTAACTTCTGAGCTGGATCAGGCTTTTGATAGCGTTCAGAGGTAAGGGATAGAAGCAGAGAGAGGTAATGGAGAATTCCCCTTGGGAGGCGCCAGCCTGGAAGCCAAACCACCTCCTTAAATTGGATTAATATTGCATGGGCGCCTGTGCAGGGCTGATTCTTTTGAGTTTCACTGATTGCTTTATTTGCTCTTTCACATCCTTCAATGAGTAAAAAAAAAAGTTATCAACACAACTGCAACAATGAAAACAAGAACTGCCACAGAATCTGGAAAACCTTGATTTTTGCTGCTCTGAAGACATTCTGGTGCTTTAAACACATTTTCAGTTGCAGTTTTTTTTACAGTAATTGGCAGGTCATTTGTGCCAATGACTGGTTTTATATCGTCTGAGCTGACGCGATTCCTAGAAGAGCTGCAACACTGTGAGACCTGCATGTTTGTGCAACCAAAGTTCCATTTCTGTTTACATCTGTTTTGATTTGGAGCCTTGAAGAGACATTTAAAGACTTAAACACCAACTGGCATTGTGTGCTGGAGTTGTCAGTCTGCAGGAAGATTATGTGTGTGGGTGCAGGAATGACATTAGCTCAGGAGCAACGACGGACACGAGGTTGTGATTCAAACCCACGCAGTGTTTCTATCTGTCTGTCTCGGTGGACAGTACCACCCTGATGTCCTGACCTCCCTGGTTTATAACCCAAGGGATCCAAATGAGTCTGTGAAGAAGACAAATATGTCTAACTGAAGACCGAACAGTCTCTGAATGAGCTCTCAGGAATTAGAATAATAGAGTAAAATATTTGCACCATGTTTGGAAAAGCTGCTGATTTTCTTTTTACTGTTACAAGTTTGTAATTTTTGTATTTTCAAGCTGCTTCCTGCTGATCAAAGCTTCTCCTAAACAATGGCTGTATGCTTTTGTCGATAGCGAGTATAAGAGGAGCATTTGGTCACGCTTGTAAAGAATCTGCTTCTAATGAGAGTTTGATAAAGTAGCTGCTCTGTGCAGGTAAACAAATCAATGAAGTGGTGACAGTGTTTCAGGGGCAGGAGGTGAGATGTTTGGAAGACATTTGATCACACGTCAGATTTTGTATATTTAAATCCATTCTTGATTTTTTTTTGTGTACATTTTTTAAGATCAAAATTTTCTCTGAGAAAAGTATTAAAATACAATAATTATCATTTTAAAGCTTATTTAATCCAGATTTTTTTTTTATTAAATTGGTCAGTTTAAAATTTTTTTCATTTGAATCAACTTGAGGCAAAAAAAAAATATGAAGAACAGAGTTAATCTCATGCACATTGTCAACCCACAAACAACTCCAAGGATTATTTGAAATGAAAGAACTGTTTGGGGGCAGATGATTGACAGCTTCAGTGGTTTGATTCAAATGGACAAATAAGGGAATTTACTGACAGCGAAAAACGCACTAGATGAAGTACTTCCTGTGCATGCAAGACGCTTGAGTCACACGGTTTGGTTTGCTCTTTTTCTTTTTGTGTGACTCCAACTTTTGCAAATCTTTTTTTTTTTTTTCTTTGTTTGATTCAAGAATCCAGGTGTCGAAGAATTAGGAAATGAGCACGGTGATGTGTAGGATCAAAAGTGACAGTTACTGGCACCAGTGAAAACATGTTTGACAGGAAGCTTCCTCATTAACAGCAATCCTTCCTGAAATGCTTTTCTGCACTGTGACACACAACTTTACACGTCGCCCGTGGGATTCTGTCATATATGATGGCGTTTCACGTAAATCTGCGTTTACCCACCGAAGATCCTGTTTAAACATGTTTACTTTGCACATGTTAATGTAACACTAAGTTTGATCATTTAAAAGTTTAAATCTATTAAAGGTGCTTTTTGTTTGTTTTTTGTGGAAAGGGTATAAAAAGTTCTTATCTTACCTAGAACTCTACGATAATTTGCAAACATGATTTCACCTTGGAGAAAAGAAGAAACTCTGAGACTGACAAGCTAATTGATAAGGAGTTCAGCGAAGAGCAAAGTGTTTTTTTTTTTTTTTTTTTTTTTTTTAAA